>PVJA010029074.1:0-27018 GCA_004027025.1 Myocastor coypus | reverse complement strand
CAACATTAATAGGGAGGTGGGTCATGCCCACACACTGCACTCTATAGAATGATTGTGAGGACAATATGCAATATGTCAACTTTCAAGGGAAAAAAAGGGGGAAAAGAAAAAAAAAAAAGTAATGTGGATTTAGAAAGGTTAATGTTTAGTTGTTTGATCAATCTTATATACCTATATGTATTAATCTAAACTGATCCGATGATGAAAATATGTAATATAACCATTGTTAAATTTAAACAATAAAAAAATTGAAAAAAAATATTTAAACTGTGCTGTAAAAGAACACATAGTATAAAATACTACTGACTGAGACACTCTTAAGAATACAGGGCTTGGGAAAATGGTCCAAGCACTGTTGGTCCCACACTTACTGAACGTGCAGGAGGCCCTGGGTTTGTCCCTCAGCACTGTAGGGGGGACAAAGTAACTACTATTAAGCATATTCACTCTGCTGTGTAACTGACCTCTAGAACTTTCTCACCACACAAAACCAAAATCTATACTCATTAAAAAATTCCCCATTTTCCCTCCCCCCAAATTAACTTTCAAGGAGTAATAAATAATATACTCTCCATATTCAAATTTCCCCACTTGTCCCCAAAACATTTTATAGTATTATCTTTAGGTGCCATATTTCTTTATTTTTTAGAATAAAAATAAATGGAATATTTTTATATTAGAATAATCCCTGTAGAGCCGGGCATGGTGGTGCACATCTGTAATCCCAGCACTCGGGAGGCTGAGGCAGGAGGATCGGTGTGGGTTTGAGACCAACCTGGGCTACAAAAGTGAGCTCAAGGCCAGCCTCAACTGCATAGTAAGACTCTGTCTCAGAAAGACAAAAAAAAAAAAAAAAAAAAAAAAAAAAAAAAAAAAAAAGAATAATCCCTGTACCTTGTTTCTACTTTTCAAAAGAGCTCTCACTCTTTCTAGTTGGAAAAGGTATTTAGAAACCAAGATCTAGGCTTTGTGTGTGCTCATTTCTACAGATGGGCCACTGTTTATCAGCCCTTTTCTTAAGAGACCAGTTTTCTTGTTGAATGTTCCACATTCTTGTTTAATCCTAATTGTTTCCTTATTATTACATTCCGATTAAATATTTTGGTTACAGTACTCCATAGGAAATATTGCATACCTCTCTCAACTACATCCTACCGGGCAGGATACAGTGTTTACTATTAGTGGTACCAAGTTTGATTATTTGTTTAACATTCCAAGTAAGTAAGTTTAACTTACTTTCAAATCCAAGGATTTTGTCATTCTCTTTTTTTTCTTAAAATGTACTCCAAGAATGGGCCTTTAGACTTCAAAAGTTGTTTGCATTTATTCTTTCTCAAGTTATCAATTTGGGACACAGTTGCATTCACTTATTTCTGTTTTTATTTAATCTTATTTAATTTTACTTTTGACTCTGTTAAACAAGAAATTCAAAATGTAAAGCAATAGGAAAACATATACTCAGACAAATATTAATCCCAACCCTTTTCCTGGATCATGGCATCAGGCAGAAGCATGAAAAATATTTCACACCCCTGCTGGTCACTCTTGGGCATGAGCAGATTTCTTCACCCATTATGCATCACTCTAGTAAGCAAATGCAACTTCCTTTGTCTTATTTTGCAACCAAAAATTTAACATTATGCAACAGTAGGCAAAAATGTCTAGCAAAGTACCCAAAATAGTTGCACAAGCACACAAAGATATATGAACAAAAATATTTATTGTAGTCCTTTTTAAAATATTGAAATACTGGAAGCAACCGAAATATCCTGTAGTAGGATTCTTATTAAAGTGCAGTACATCTAATGCTGTGTAGCTTTTGATAAGGATGAAGTTGCTGTAAAGGTGAGGGAAAAAGATCTCACATATAAAACTAAGTGGAAAAAGCAAGATGCCGAACTGTATGTCTGCCCTGATTCTACTCTTGGAATGAAGGCACATGCCCATGTAAGCATAGAAGGAGCACTAGGGAACTAATCAGCAAATTCTGCACAGAGGTTATGAGAAAGGAATCGCTGATGACTCTGACTTTCTAAATTATACATTTCTGGATTATTTAAATTATTTAAAAGCACTTACTTTTGATACCAGTAGAAAACAACATATTATGTAAGTAGGCAGAAGACTCAGTACATGCCAGGAATGAAGCAGAGACAGGCACCGCCCCACGTGTGGCTCTACTCCCCAACTCTATTAACTGCTGCCTCAGTTCCAGGCACCAGAATTTTATGACAGAGGACCGCACCACTCAGCCTCGTGGCAAGAGGACATTGGTGGGAGACGACATTAGAAATCTTCCCTGAGAAAATTTTAACAAAAGCCTAAGAGGAAAACCCATTGGAAATAAAGAGGAAAATCCATAAAAACCCAACACCCCCTCCATGTCGCTATGTGTGGTAGGAAATGTACCCATTAAGCCAATGAAAGGAATCAGGATCATTATGAAAGCATGCTGGGTTGGCTGCAGAGAAAATGAGAAAACCTTAAGTGCAATTCATCTTTAGAGAACTGCCTTCCCTTCAGGTCACAGGACATATGCAACCATAAAAACAACAGAGATAAAATAAATAATTACTAGGAGAGCTGACATTTTTATAGTGATCCACAAATTTGGAAGTCGTTCTATTCCATCTTATACCACACTACAGGTTCGCCCCTTGTAGAAATTCTAGGGAGGGCCAGCAATGTAGCTGAGCATCATAAGCACTTGCTTAAGCAAGCCTAGGCAGGCACAGAGGACCATAGTTCAGACTCTGCATCACATGCTATGCCAGCCCCGCCTTCACGGCAGGCAGAGCAAGCCAAAGAAAAGAAATTTTAGGGAGAAGGATTTTCAGATGAAGAGGTCACTAGTAAGTGATACAGCAGAAGCAGAAGGCAGCTTTCCTCATACCTAATAGCAAAGATGTTGCTCTTTATATCATACTTAAATTAATTGGAACTATGATGAGTATTGATGAGCTGTGCACATTAAAGAAAAAAGAAAAAAAAAAAAAAAAAAAAAAAAAAAAAAAAAAAAAAAAAAAAAAAAAAAAAAAAAAAAAAAAAAAAAAAAAAAAACTACTAATAGATGAACAAAGCAGAACAAAGCCCTTTCGGCCAGAACTGCCATCTTCCAGTAATTGGCCAAAATGACTAACATAAAAGGCAAGAGGAGGGCAACCCAGTATATGTTCTCCAGGCCTTTTAGAAAACATGGGGTGATTCCTTTGGCCACATACATGCAAATCTACAAAAAGGGTGGCATTGTAGACATCAAAGCAATGGGTACTGTGCAAAAAGGAATGCCTCACAAATGTTTCCATGGCAAAACAGGAAGAGTCTACAATGTTATTCAGCACGCTGTTGGCATTGTTGTAAACAAGCAAGTTAAGGGCAAGATACTTGCCAAGAGGATTAATATATGTATTGAGTAAATTCAACATTCAAAAAGTCGTGATAGTTTCCTGAAACATGTCAAGGAAAATGATCAGAAAAAGAAGCCAAAGAGAAAGGTACTTGAGTTCAACTGAAGCAACAGCCTGCCCCTCCCAGAGAAGAGGACTTTGTGAGGATCAATGGGAAAGAACCTGAGTTGTTGGAACCTATTCCCTATGAATTCATGGCATAAACTGGGATGTAGCTCTGCCATTCACCACTCAACTGGCAGCTTAAGTGTTCTAGGTCCTATGCAAAAATAAAATTGTCCTGTGTTATAAAGGTGATTTTTTCTTAGTTGAAGAGGTATGTGGTGCCTTCTTACCTCAAAAATATTTCAGCAGATTTTCACAATTGTGAGTAATTGGGTCTGGTCTTTACTCTTCAGTGTTTTTCTTGCTGAAAAGTATTTCTGAGGTATTGTGCAGGTGTGTACCCAAATATTTATATTGGCTTGAAGATCTTGTAAATCACCATTGGGAAAAGATGTATCCAAATAAATGGAAGTCACTTCAGAAACAAATGTAAGTCCATTTCAGTTAAATAAATTGTTTAAAGAAAAAAAAAAAAAAGAAAGAAAGAAAAACAGAAAGTGCTAAAGAAATTCAGGTCATGAATGAAGCTATAATGAAGGAAATATTCACTCGTCTACCTTCCCCCCAGGTGTTGGAGTGGTTCCAAGACAATGCTCTGAAAGGCTGTGGTCCCTAACCCCTTCTCCTTGTGACTCCAAACTAGCTCAGGTTGGCCAAATCCCCAGCAAAGTATCCTGACATGGGAAAGAAGTCCCACCCTTCCCATTTGGAGGACTGCTTCATCCTCCCCAGAAGCCTCATTATTAGAATAATGAATATATCATCATTATACATTCAATATGGCATCTCATCATTTTTGTGAAATTGTAACACACCCACAGAGTTGCTGAGAATGGTCTCGAACAAGAAGTTCAGCTAGCAAGATCTCAATTTTTTTTTGTTTCCTTAGCAAAGCTATCATCTTCTTGGATATTTCTCCTCTGCTTCCTGGAAGATTATTTTGGTTTGTCTATTTTTTATGAGAAGTGTGTTATTTAAATACTATCATAGATAGATAAATGAATAAATAAATACTACCATCTTCCTTCAATCTGGGCACAGAATAATTTTCTTTCAGATAATCAGATGCAACACTCAAGGATAAAAAGCATAGGACCAAATTTACTTAAAACTATGTCATTCAGTCTTTTTTTTTTTCCTTGATGTGTTTAAAAGGTGATTCATCAGGTATCTTCAGATTTATATAACAATATGCTGCTCACAAATAGGAAACTGCTTAAATAAATTATTGTATAGCCAATATAGAATAAATCACTATGCAGCCAGTAAAAATATGGAGCAAAATCAATAGAAGTTGATGTGGAACTACCTCCAACATACACACCATTAAGTAAAAGATGAAAAATGTAGAATAACAAATACTTTATGCTAGCCTTTGCATTTTGTTTTTAAATAAATGTCTATGAGAATGCATGGGTGCATGCATACACATGGCACCTTTCATCGTGCATTCTTTAATATTGTTGGAATATTTACCACTATATTATCCTTTTACTACAGTAACCCTATAGTTAGTGACCCTAAATCAGCTAGTAAGTTAAAAGACATAATTCAAACTACTGTCACTCTAACTTTTGTCCAAATGCAATAATAGTACTATGTACTATTAAATTTTAATATAATTTAATAAGAAAGCTATTTTAAGTTCCAGGGATTTAGCTCAGTGATGCAACACCTACCTGGCAAGCTCAAAGTCCTGAATTTGATTCCTGGTACCAACAGATAAAAAAAAAAAAAAAAAAGCCATTTTAAAGGGCTGACCAGATAGCTCAGCAGACTAAAGTTCCTGCTTAGGCAGAACACAGAGGTCAGGGTCTGATCCCCAGCCTACCAACCCCACCCCCAGAGTGCACTGAGACAGTGATTGAGACAGAGTGTGATGGTGTGTGCCTGTAATCCCAGCACTTGGGAGGCTGAAACATGAGGATCACTATGAGTCTGATCTACGTAGTGAGACCCTGTAAAATCTATAGACCCTGCACTAAAATTTAAAAAAATAAAATAAAGCAATTTTAAGATTTCAGTTTATTCATGTTTCAAACAAACATACCATTATGAAGACTGATGAATAACATTTGTAAGTTTCTGTATTTAAATGATAGATGGGATCATAGAGATGGGGTTTTGCAGGGCGCCTCACCCTTGGATATAAGTAAACTGAGTCCAACAGCAAAAAGCAATAGGTCTCTCTGTGCTGGACCTTTGTTACTTATCATCGGATCATTTAGGTTGCATCGTACTTGACTTACAGTGATCAATTATGTCTTTTTGCATTACAGGACTTCATTCATTATCAGATCCTTGGGAACTAAGTATAGCATTAAATATGTTTGTAGCAACAGACAAATTCACAATCTGTCTGTCAATGCATTCCACTGCCTAGTCATTCAGCCTTTACAATTACTTTAATTGAAGACATAGGAATAAGCACATGTGATAATTACAATGGCAAGTCACAGTTTGCAAGAACACTTTTACATATTTTATCACATTAGGCTCTCTTTGCAACCTTGTGGGGGAGGCAAGACAGACATTCTGTCTATGCTACACAGATGGTCGGAGTTAAATCACCTAATCAGGAAGTGAGAGCTAAGATTAGAAGCTGGCTTCCCCTTCTTCACCTTCATTAGATACACATATTTCACACTACTTATGTGAGAGTTCAGAAACGGTTGCATTTGTGTTTAAAATATACAAATATTTTATATGTATGTGAAGTGTGTATGGATCAACATCATAGTTGCTGGCTTTTCTGAATGGGATTTGTTTGCATTATTTCACTTGCAACTGAACCTACCTTGACAAATATATCTAGATTCACATGGGTAGCTAAAAAGCATTCTCGCGGTAGGGACCATTCATTTCCTTAGTCTCATTTATGACTCATGGTTTGTGTGGGTGTTGAGACGAAAAATCCAAAGAAAGAGGAACAGGAAAAGATTTCTTTCTACATTTAAATGTAAATAATAGAGACTGAGCTAAGTTATAAATAACTGTGAAGTAAAATGTTCCCTGGAAAACCCACGGCAATAGCATTACTGCTGCCTGAGAAATGTCACTATTTGAAACCATGGTTTGGAAAACCTGTTTGTTATAAAATAAAGACTTTTTATAGCTCATATTACATCAGGCCATTTTCCCAAATTTTTCTGGGCTTACAAATGTAATAATTAGTTTTATATAATTTTGATTCTAGACGTATTTTTTAAAAATACATATTATGTATTAAGAATGCTAACAGAGTTGAGGTCAGTGGTAGTATTTGCCAACACTGAAAGAAATGGGAAGAAGAGCAAGTCATCCTATGTTTTGGTACAGTTTTTGCACCAAACATGAAAACCTATTTATTTTATACATGGAACAGTTCTGGTCATGACAAGAATATATTATTTTATGTTCAAATTATCATCATGATCATTCCTACACACATACATTAATAAGGGTGTTAAAGACTATTCCCCAGAGCAAAATCTGGAAACTTTGACAAAATCCATATAACTGCTGTGGTTTTGTTGCAATATTTTTCAAAATTTAATGAAGTTAAGTAGTTAGATTTGCTTTTGGATACTATCCAATGTGTTAGAAAAAGTAACCTAACGAGAGGGAGCGACAGCCCGCCGTCCTGTGAGCCTGCACTTCTTCCTCCCTGAAGGGCAGCGCCTGCCTGCACCGCACAGCCACCACCTCTTGGCTCAGCTGGTAGTCACGTTGCTCCTAACGTGGTTGCAGATCCAGAGATGAGAGGTTCCCAAGCCAGAAAGGAACTTCTCCTTGTTTTGAATCCGTGTCTTTTCAGAAGGTGAATCTCAAGAGCCAACTCTTTCTGCCCAACAAAGCTAGTAAGTCACAAGAATTCATTTAAAGACTGCACAGGAGTGATCCAACTAATTATATAATGTTGAACAATATTAATAAATAATATAACTTGCCCCACTTCTGACAGATGCTCTCAGAAGGTTGTAGAGACACAGTTGGTGACAGCAGAGAGGACAAATAGACAGCCAAGGTAGACTGATTAGAGTGCAAATAAACTTCTAATTTTGTTTTTCGTTTTTTCAAAAATTATCTAGCTAACCTAAGTTAATTCCCTTGTGTTTGCGTTAAGAGAGAATTTACACTGTGATTGGAAATGTTAACCCATCTCTGAGAGTAATATTTAATCAGCCAGTTATTGGACATTTACCCAAGTATATAGGTAGGTCATTGCATGTAGCTTTTTCTCCTGAGTAATGCATTATACAAAGCAAGACTACTCCAGGGAAATGTTAGCACTCAAAAAACAAACAGAAACAGGTAGCAGCCTGAACATTTTTATAAATTAGCAGAGCTACAACATGCGAACGCACAAGTACAAGTACACACATGTGAAGGAGCTTGCTGCTACTGATGGCCAACGCAGGACATTGTGCACCCGTAGCTGCAAGGTCTGAAAACCCGACTGTGGCTATGTGTGAGACAAAGCCCTGTAAGCAGACTGGGAATAGGATTCTGAGGCAAAATTTCATAGTGCTCCCACTGAGACAGGAAACATCACTAAAAGTTTATGGTACTTTAACTAATGTGTTGATTTATGATCCCCTAAATTAATTTTGTTACCAAAATAAGCTGAGCCGCACATTACAACTGAACTCCTATGCCTTCCTAAACTCAGTCCTCTTTCTTAGCTGGTTACAAATGGGCAAACTGAAACACCTGTACAGACAGCTGTTGAGTGTTTAAAGGTTAGACAGTAAAAACTCACCCAGGCCTCTGGGTAAAATCAAAGTGCTTGAGGGTTCAGTTGGCCTGAACCTGAACAGGTTGCTATAGAGATGTTATCAATCTGGCTGGGAAGGCAGGCGTTCCCAATAGAATTTGAATTTCAAAGTCCACAGGAAACACAATTACAAAGTACTTTCATTGGCTACTGCACGTTTACAAGGCAGTTGCTTAATCCAGCTGATTGCTTGTAGCTAGCTACCTCTGAAAACCTGGGAGAGAGAAACCACAGGGTTTTCTTCTTACCAAGAGGCTGGCCATGGGCGAAGCTGGGGAAGCTCCTACAGACAGCTCTCGCAGGGCACTATCACTGTCTCCATCTGTCACCTTAGGCCTGTGGTTAGGCAGGGCTCACTCAAGATGTCAGGCTGAGAGGTATTAAGCAATATAGGAAGAGCAGGAGCTGTCAGGCATGGAAATGGGGAGGAAGCTGGAGTTGGAGGAAAGAACACACTATATCTAGTACTCAAAGGCCCAAAGGACTGAGGAGGTTTCCAAATCCAAGTAGTAGTATCAAGTTCAGTATCAAGTTCCAGGCAGGAGAAGGCAGGCAGAAGCAAGCAGACTTGTCAAGGTACCATTTCAGAGGGTCACCATCTCTCATGAAAGGATTGTCTTGTCCCAGGACTCCTTGGTTCTCCCTTACCAAAGAATTATTGCCTCAGTATAAAGAAAGAGCTATACTTCACAAAGGCAGATGGTGACAAAGTGTAGCTGTTGGTGTTTACTTGATGTTAAGAGGAACTTAAAAGGATAAGCTTGAAACAAAAGGGAAAAAAATTGCTTGCGTCTATTTAAATTACAGCCCATAGAATTAGAATTAAAAGAACCTTAGAAGGGTTGTATCCAGCCCTTCACTGTATAGACTTAAACCAAGGCCTGGAGGTCAAGCAACTTGTCTGGACACTGGGACGGGAGCTCTCACCTCTGACATTCTGGAAGTCAGCAGTCCCTCTGTTGCGCAGGATTTTTTTTTATTTTATCTTTTGTGGTGGTGCTGGAAATTTAACATAGGGCCTTTACACTGAGCCACATCCCAAGCCCTAATTATTTCTAGTTTATCCATGTGTGCACTTTTAAATTTTGAGACAAAGTCTCTCTCACCAAGTTACTAAATTGCCCAGGCCACGCTTGAGCTTGTTCCAGTCTCCCAGAGTGCTAGGAGCCCAGGCATGCACCACTATGCCCAGCCTCCCAGCTTTTAATATTTGTTTGTTTGTTTATTTATTTATTTATCTGAGACACAGGAACAGTTCTCTGTTGTATGTTGGAGAAATTGTGTATACTGGTTCAAAGTACAGCATACAGAATATCGAGTTAAGAAAAGGAGAAACTGAGAAAGGAAGGCAAACCTCTGGAGATCCAAAGTTGCAAACAAACCGAAAAGAAAAATCGTGAAAGATTCCTCTTGTAAGAGGCATTTTTGCAAATACCATGCAAAACAGGCAGCTGGGATGCCTTAAGAGAATCCCTACAAATAACAGAAAAGACACGCCAAGCATTCCTTTATGTGGACTCAGAGCACAGGGAAAAGGCAAGAAACCAAAATGCCTCTGAGCATGTCAAGATATTTAGCACTCTTGTGACTGCCTTTTTTTAATAGTCACAGAACACAGTTGGGCTCAAGAGGCAGCTCAGCAGCATAAATGCCTGTCTAGCAAGAGCAAGGTCTGATCCCCGGTGCCACAAGAAGAGAACACAATTGAGGGAGGAATATGTCTGTAGGTTCATCAAACAGTAGCATAAATTCAAGATCCTAAAGAAAAGAACAAAGGCAGCCCCAAAGAGTGGAAAGTTGACTGAGAAGCAAGAATACTAGAAGTTCAACAGAGACCATTTATATCTGCCCCTGTGGAGGCAAATTGATAATCTAAGCTAAATTAAAAAAAAAAAAAAAAAATTTCAGGGGTTGGCGAGATGGCTCAACAGTCTAAAGTGCTTGCTTAGGCAAGCTTAGGCAACTGCAAGGACTGTAGTTTGATCCCTGGCACCACATACTACGTCAGCCCTACCTCCAGGGCAGGCTGAGCCAATCATAGTAGAAAAAAAATAAGAAAGAAAAACATTTCACTGAGGTAACAACTCCCAAACTCTGAGGGCTAAAAGTAGGGGTTCATTTTTCTCACCTAATAAGATCCCTCCAGAGGAGGGGCTGCCTCTGTGGTTATGCAGCTGCAGGATTTCAGAGGCTGCATCTCTGCTTTGCCAAAGCTATCTCCTGATCACAAGATGCCTGCTGCAGCTACAAACTCACATGCAGATTGGGACTGTACTTCATGACCACCCTAGCAGCATGAGCACCAGGGAAGCACACACTTAGGCCAGCAGTGGAGAATCTCTGATGCACGTGCCGCAGCCAGTTGCTACCACTGAAAGCTCTGAAAGGTTTGTCATCATTAATCGGCTTTCCAAATCTCACAGCAGACCTGGGCAAGGGAAAAAGAAAGCATTTATAAAGGCTGCTGAGTCACACAGGAGCTAAGGCTGCTATTGTGGTTACCATCCCTGGGGCCCTCACTTCCACTCAGCTTGACCACTCTTCCAAGAGCCTTTCCTCAACAAGTACAGTACTAGCAATTAACACAAACTGGCATTTATGTGTGATGAAAACTATTTGCCCTTCCTGCTATGGTTATTTTCAACTTTCACTGAAGCTCTGAGTTCTGACAGGGAAGTTCTTCTAACAAAGATAGCAATGGAGTTTGAGTATCCAAATTACACACTCACAGACTGGGCTGCAATGGCCTTTGGTCCTGACTTCATGCTATGCCCACTTTGGCAGCACATCTGGTTCTTTGCATTACAGCCCAGGAAATTGAAGCTCGGAGTAACTAAGCTCTTAAATCATGGGCACACCCCAGCTGGCTGATGCAGTCCCTTTCAAAACAGGCTCCTCTGAGAGATCTGTCTTCATTCTGATGTTGCAAGCGCTATTCAAAACACTTCTGGAGCTTCTCTGAGGGTTTCTTTCATTTAGTTAATGTGCCGCTATCCACAAAAACTCAGAGGCTTAGTCTGTCTCTCCCTGCCTTGCCTCTCCAAGCCAGACTGACCAACTCACTTATTCATTTTTTTTTAAATCATCGAACACAAGAATGTCAAGTCTGGGATATAACTTGGCTCCAGCTGACTAGGAGTCATTTGGGAAAATTAAATCCACTCCTGGTCCTTTATGTTCCATCTCCAGGGAAGGCTAGTCCTCTGCTCATCATCTACCCCCTCTCCATGCACCCCATCATGCTAAGGTTGCTTCACACAAAACGGTTTCATTCAGGGTTGGGAACAGTAGCTCAGTGGGCAAGAGCTTGCCTAGCCTGTGTAAGGCCTGAGTTCCACACTAAGCAATAATTAAAAACTTGCTATAGGCAATCATTTTCTAGCCAATGTTTTCCAATCTAACTTTGTGTGATGCTACAAATGTTCTATAATCAGTGCCACTCGGTACAGTAGTCACTAGCCATAGGTGGCTGTTTCACCCTTGATGCAAGGTGAGTGTAACTGAAGTAATGAATTTTTAATTTTACTTCATTTCAATTATTTAAACACAGATAGCCTTTGGATTTTTCATGAAAAAGAAACCATATGGTATTAAAGCTATGTGCTTGACTTATTTCACTTAACATAATGTTTTCATTTCCTATAAGTCCAAAGCAAAGATAAAAAACAAAATAAAAGACAAAGGGAAATAGAAAAGTAGATCTTCTGCAAATGCAAGGAGACCAAGACATGGATGGTGAGAGGAGAGGAGGGAAAAGGCTGTATAAAAAACTAAGGTGAATCTGTTCCTGCAAAAAAAAAAAAAAAAAAAAAAAAAAATAGAATTAAGATGTGGTGTGTGTGTGTGTGCCAACTCCTCACAATGAGTATAAACATTATGTGTCATAAACATGAATTTAAAATAAAGAAAAATGAGGAAAGACATCTAAAGACAGGAGGAAGAGAGAGTGAAGGCAGGGGAGTAAAAAGAACCAAAATGCATCAGGTATATGAACCCACTCTCTGAGATCAATGTGAACATTATGTAGAGCAAATGTATACTAACAAAAAATATATACATTTAAAGAGTCACACATGGCTACTGCTATCCCATTGGGCAGCCCATTTCTAGATCCTTTCTCCATTTTCTTCTAAACTCTTTCTTCTTTTCCTCCTGAAGGCCTGCTTCAGTCAAAGCCCAGTACATAATCCTCCTGTCTTCTCTGGAACCTCATCTCTTCTCTGACTCATCTTCCCTTCTCTGTCAGGGAAGGGCTGATTTGGGAAGGCAAGTGGTGCATGCTGGGAATTCTCATGTCTCAGGTAAGAATTCCAGCTTTCCTAGGCTGCTACACTGTGAAGAAGTTGGCGCCTACAAAGAGATGCACGGGCACTCCTGCTGGTTGGCAGCACTCACCATTTGGGTGGGACTCCTATTTGGGACAATTGTGAATAAGGCTGATATCAACCTTCATGTGCTTTTGTAAACACATCCACTCATTTCTCTCAGGAAATACCAGTAATGAAAAGATATGTCACGGGGGAAGGTGCATGTTTTGCTTTGATGAGTATAACAGTATCTGATGAATGCCATGTGGTGGCATGAATGAGTGAATGAATGAATGAATGACACATTTCCTGGAGTGTGTGTGTGTGTGCGTGTGTGTGTGTGTATATATATATATATATATATATATATATATATATATATATGTTGTGTGTGTGTGTGTGTGTGGTACTGGGGATTGAACTCAGGACCTTGTGCTTGCAGGCAGGTGCTTATGCCACTGAGCTGTATCCTCAGCCCTGCCCAGAGCTTTTAAACACTAACATAGAAATATATGAATTAAAGGCTGTTAAAAGGGGTAGGGGGATATTGCAAAAAAAAGGACAGAGGTGGCAGTGTTTTCATGTGGCTTTGAGAAGCAGGAAGAGAAACGTGGCCAAGACACCCCTGGGAGAGGCAGGTCAGAGCTAGGATGAGATGGGCCTAGCAGGAGGTTTCATGTAGTGCATGGAGGGGAGTCACAAAGAGACCACAAAGGCAGCAGCAGCATGTGCTTCCACAGACTCTCCATCCTCTCCTAATTGGCTACCTCCAACTTGGGAGTCTTAAGTCATAAAACATCTGCCAAAACATTACCAATTGAGCCATAAGAATAATGTATCAGCGATGTCATCTGCAATTAGTGCAGCTGTCAGTCAAGAGCCTCCTGGGGCACGTGATAGATCCAGAGCCTGCCACTGCCTAGCTGGTCCAGCTTCCCCTCCAGACCCATCCTGAGAGCCCTGTCCCTCTGGTATCCTCCATGTCCATAGGGACTGCCCTCAAATCCCTCAGGCATGGCTACAGTAACATCAGTATTGGCTGCTCTCCCCAGCATTACTACAATATTTTCAGCATGTCAGCAGGGAGTTATGGGAATGGCAAATGATTGCTCTTAATGGTAGAATTTCAGACATCTAGGACAAGGAGGAATTGAAGGAAGAGTCATAGAGGCGTTCCCAGCACTCCAAATCTCACCTGCTTTGCTTTTGATTTTAACAACTTTTGCTAGCACTCTAGCTCTGAAGTTCTGGGCTTTCCTCTCACCTTGCACCATGTAGCCCTCCACATCCACCCAGCATCCCGTTTGCACCTTATTCTAGCCACATCTGCTCTATCTCTTCCTATCCACATCTCAAGTTCCCTGGCCTAGGGCCTTTGCAAGTGGGGCCCCAGCCTTCTTGCTTCCCATCCTCTCCCTCAACCCACATCCCTTCACTTACCAGTTCTTCCTATTCCTTCATCTTAACAAAGTACCATTCCTGACCATGCAGTCTACATAGAGAGTAACTTGGAAACTCCAGTGTCCTACCTCATCTTCATAATTGTAATGAATTTTGATTTTTACTAAAACAGAGAAAGAGAGATTTTAGGGTAATGGAATTATACTGTATGGTATGAAAATGGTGGATACATGTCACTATGTGTCTAAGATCATAGACTATAAAACAACAAAAAATGGACCCCAGTGCAAGCTATGGCCTATGGGCAATGACATGTCAATGTAGGGCCATCAGTGCTAACAAAGGTGCCACTCCAGTGTAGAATACTATAACCAGAAAACTATGGCTATGTGGGACTAGGTCAGGGGGGTTAAAGACATGAATTTTCCTATCAATTCTGCTGTCAAAATTGCTTTAAACAGATAGTCTTTTCCTTCTTTCTTTCTTTTTTTTTTTTTTTTTTTTTTTTTTTTTTTTTTTTTTTTTTCTTCAGAAAAAACCTTACACTTGCCAAGCAGGCACTTGTGCCATGAAGCTATCTCCCCAGCCCCTTTTCTTTCTATTTAGCGGAGCTATTTGAATTGCTCAGCTTTACTGGGGGAAAATACTAGCTAGAAGTGTCCCTTTCCTTTAGAAAACATGACAAAGAAAGAAAATGGAGGAAAGGAAGGAAGGAAGGAAGGAAGGAAGGAAGGAAGGAAGGAAGGAAGGAAATATGATTATCCCCAAATACTAAAATTGAGCTGAAATTAGCCCTTTGACCTTTGAGTCCGTCTATGAGTTCTGATACTGAAGCCAGCAGGGGGTACTTGCCAGTAGTTGTAAGGAGAATCAATTTTTATTTAGTCAGACCCTAATAATCCCGTTTGTAGACCATTTCGTTTCTTGCTTTTATTTCCTCTCTCATCATCGGTCTGTCAGTTGTACTTGTAACTTCCACCACAAGAAAGATAATGGCATCTCCCTTCCCCCAAAGTGCTCTAATCACACAGGCAGAAGGAAGCCCTGTAATAGTGACCCTCGCAGCAGCTTTTACCGTGTGGGTCCTCAGGTAGGAATGGCTCAGTGCAACTGCAGAAGCAGCTTGGGTCTAGAAAGAGACAACCCTCAGGTCCAGATCTCACTTTGTTGCTGGCTGGTCACGTGATCTCATGATCTTGGCTAAGCTACTTTATCTCACCCAGACTCCGCTGACCACTCAGGGTGATAGATGCTCAATGAAAGTCTTTGTTTGTATTAGCCACCTAGCTATGGGCAACAAGACTGCAGGTTATTTAAAAATCTCTATACTTGAATTTTCTGATCCATAAAACAAGGATAACATTGTACCTATCTTATGGAGTTGTGAAGTTAACTGATTTATTGTGTACTAAACTCTGCTAAAACTATCAGAATGGCCTTCCAGCTAGAATTGCCATCTTCTAGTAATTCACCAAAGCAATGACTACAGAAAGAGGAGAGGCCTCCTTGTTTGCCATATATGTGCAAATCTAAGAAATATAACAGTACAAACATCAAGGGAAAGGAAGCTCCAGTAATGTTACTAAGACAGAACTTGGAGGAGTCTGTATGTGACCCAGCACGTTCTTGGCGCTGTTGTAAACAAACACGTTGCAGGCAAGATTCTTGCAAGGAGAACTGATGCCATATTGAACGTATTAAGGACTCGAAGAGTCCAGATAGCTTCCTGAAATTCATGAATGAAAATGATGAGAAAAAAAGGAAGCCAAAGAGAGAACTACTTGGGTTAGGTGGTAACATCAGCCTGCTCTACCTAGCTGGAGAAACAAACTTGGCAAGAACCCACTGGAAGGAGCCTGACTGCTGGAACCTATGCCTGTGAATTCAGCATATAATAGACATGAGGGGAAAAATAAGAAAAGGGGCGGGGAGATAGCTCCGTGGTACAAGTGCCTGCCTGGCAAGTGCAAGGTCATGATTTCGAACCCCAGTCCTAAAAAAAAGAAAAAGAAAGAAAGAAAGAAAGAAAGAAAGAAAGAAAGAAAGAAAGAAAGAAAGAAAGGAGAAAGGCTACTGGACTGTAAAAATAGTTCTCTTAACTGAGTAGATGTATTGCATACTCTTCCCAAAACAAATATCAAAAGAAAAATAAGCACAGGGATGATAATGGTGATAATAGTTTACAGCACTGTGATTAAAATTATCTCATGGGAATAAAACAAACCTGGGTTCAGATTCCAGGGACTGACCTTGGGAAAGGCCAATCTCTTTTAAGGTTCATTTTCTGGGCTGGCCAGATAGCTCCACAGACTAAAGCATCTGCTTAGGAAGTGCACAGAGGCTGGGGTTTGATCCTGGAGTCCTGTGTTGGCCCCACCCCTGGGCCTCTGGATTGAGACTGGGCATGGCAGTCCTATAATCTTAGTATTTGGGAGACTGAAAATAGAATCATTTTTGAGTCCAGTCTCCATAGTGAGACCCTGTAGATCCTGTACCAAATACATAAAAAAAGATTTATTTCATCATCTAAAAATGGGATAATGACAACACCTCCTTACAAACTGGTTGTGAGATTAAAGTACTCAGCATAGTCCTAGTATATAGAGAGGGTCCAAAAACTGGTAGCTGTTCTTACTGCTCATTTGCCTGCTGTTTCATAATACTTGAAGGAGTTTGTTTGTTTGTGGTGCAAGAGGTCTAACCAAGGGTCCTGGGCATGCTAGGCAAGTTTTCTACCACTGAGCAATAACTCTACTCCATAGAGAGCTTCTTTAACTTGAGATTTGGTGAAGATTGTCAGAAGGACTTTTAGGAAATGTTAGAGCTCACACTCAGGACTGAGATTACTAGGCAACTCACAAGACAAAGCATAAACAGTAACTATAAAAGAAACACCATGACTTTAACAGGGGTCTCCAGGTCCTCTTTCTAAGCATCAGCCTTAATCAGGAACGGTTGGCTGAAGTAGCAAGTTAGCTACTTCTTTTCACAAACATCTTTATTATTAACTTTTGTCTTCCTCATCACAACGAGAGTCTCTCAGGAGTCTTAATCATTGTATCTCCTAGCCTTTTGCAGATAGCACCATCCTGAGACCAGGGCAGATGCAGCTCCTGCTCTGAATCCTGAATTAATGCCCGGAGGGCCCTCTCTGGACCCTTACATTTGCCCTTCTCATGGCCAAAAATGTGACCACCCACTGCTTCCCTTTCTAGATGACACAATTAGGACTCAGGACCCAAACCTCTCCAAACCCACTTCCAGGGCCCACGAGGGTCTCTAACCTTCCCAAAAGCAGGTCACACACCATGGTACTAGCCAGAGTCCAGTGAGTGATGAAGGGATATCCCACACAGGTGAGGAGGAGGAGGAGGGTTCATGGGGGGACTGAAAGCTGGGAAATGGGGAGTATGCCATGTGCCAAGGAGCCTTAGAGTTATGTATTTGAGCCTGGCTTTATAGGATTGATAATTTGATTTCTGATTTACAATATAGACATGTGGTACATGAGCCTCCAATTGACCCCTAAAATAGAGCCTAACAAATGTTAGAGGCAGGCATCTGGTAAAACAGTCACCAAATATTGGACAAATAAAAGAATATATGAATGAAGAAATACCAAAAAGAATGAGTAGCATTTAAGCCTAGACACCAGAGCTGCCACAACGGCAGCTTGATGGAAGTTTCCATGGCGCCTCTTACTCAGGATACACACAGTTCAGGTGATGAGACAGGGCTGTGAGGAGCTGGAGTGGACCGTCCTGGGGTTTTCTGCAGGATGATCTTTTTCAGTAATGAGCTCTAAATAGACCTGAGGCTAAAGTAACCACAGTTTTCTCAGCTGACCTTGAAGGCAACTTTGAGTTTTTCCATGGATTTTCATCCCCATACCACCACCAGGAAGCTTTCAAATGCTGACCTACTGTGTGCATGTTCAGCATATTAAAGAATGCAATGGCAAATAACTAGCTCCATCCTACTCTTTTAGGAACCTTGTGGGTAGGCCCTCACCCGATCGTAAAGCTGAACAAGGAGAAAAAAGAGTTAATTCCATAAAATGAAGTAACTGCTAAGCCAACTTGTTTTGAAGCATTTTAGAGATTTTAAGGTCAAGAATTAATGGCCCGCTTACTTCAAAGGAATCAATTTATTTCTTCAGCATTCATTTTCAGAATCAATCATGTTGCATCACCTAGAGAACTTAAGAAATTGAACTTGGGGAGCACATTACCGTAAAGTCCCCATCAGTCTATGTATGACTTCCAGCTACTGCAAGTCTTTTTCACATAAATTCCAAAGAGAGTTGATTTCTTGTTGCCTGGTTGAAATGTAATAGCTGATAATAACGCAATCCTGCAGGAGTGTCCTATATAATGGGTAGCAAAGCAAAGGTTTGTAAGGACCAATTCAGACCAGGGATCATCTAGAGAGAGCCCACATGGGCCAGGCATGTGCTGAGGCAGCCAAGAACTTCCAGCGTGACTGAGCAGTGCTGGCGGAGGGGGTTGCTTTTCCCTCTGCTAGCAGAGTTATTCCTGCACAATGGATCTGCTTGCATGGGGTCCTGAATTATTAATGATTTATGCCAAAACATTGGAGGGCAATAGTTAGGCACAAACGTGTCTTTGGTCAACATTAACTACTAAAGTTTTTTTTTTTTTTTTTTTTAACATTAACTAAAGTTTTAACTCTCAGCTTTATAAAAATATTGTATCAATTTAACCTGAAGGCAGATGCTGTTGTCTTAATGCTGCAAATAATATCTGGAGGACCTCGGGCACGTCACCACCTCTCCAAACTTCAGCTTGGATGGATGATCTATAAAGCTGTCTCCAGTACTGTCTGGAAAATCCCGTGTTAACTGACACCACCAGGGATTCAGACAGACCAGCTGTTTGGCTTCAGCATACAAAACTTACAGATGAATGAGGGTATTTAATGTCAGGCTTCTTGGCAGCTGCGTGCCCAGTAAGTACTGTCAGAAGAGGATTAGTATGGGAGCCTTGGGTAGGGAGAGCCATGGTAACTCAGGCCCCTAAGCACCCTATTTACCAGGAAGAGGATCTGGATTAAGTAAGCATTTAAATCGCACATTCATCCCAAATTGGATTTCAGGCTGAGCATCACTAGTGAAGTGGAAGGGAAATAGCTGCAAGGCTATCTGCTCTCCTCAACCTTCTGAACTAATTGGATCAAATGTAAATTTTGTCAAAGACTCATGTTTCACATCACATTTAACTGGATGTAAAGATGGGAAGTTTGCGTGAGGAGATACTACTGTTTGCGAAGTTAGAGAAGGAGCTGGCTCTTCCTACCCTCAAATTCTTCACTAACTACAAATTTAACCTTGAGCAGATCTTTTCCTGTGACAGGCAGGGTCCTATCTGCCTCTAATATTTTACAATGTACCACCAGCTCCTAATGAGAATCAGGTCAAAATTAACACTCGAGGAAGCCTTTAGAGTAGTAGTGCTAGATCTTGGTTACATGGTAGAATCACCTGCAGATCTTTAAAAATGCCTGATGTTGCCAGATATGGTGGTTCACATCTGTAATCCCAGCATTCTGGGAATCTGAGACAGGAAAATTGGAAGTTAGAGCTCAGCCTGGGCAATTCAGTGAGTTAGCAAAACTCTGCCTCAGAATTTTAAAAAAGCTGAAATTGTAGCTCAGCACTGAGGTTCTGGGTTCAATCATCCCCAGTACCTTCCCCCACAAGACAGATGTTTATGCTACCAGGGATTCTAATTGAATGGTCTGTGGGTTACTTGTGCCTTAGTGTCGTGTATTCCTGGAACATTACCAGACATCCAGGCTGTTTCAAGGAGAAAGCCAGAAGGTGTGCATGGCATACACAGCCACCCAGAAGTTGCTTACACCTCAATCTCCACTTGTCTTCTCAGAAAAAAACCATAAAAATCTAAAACATTTACCTCCCTAGATTTCCTTATAACTGAAAGGACCATGTTACCAGTTCTGCCCAGTGACATGTAAGTGGAACTCACTTGATGAAGAGCTCAGGAAAGCTTTTTAAAAGGAGATTGGCTTGGTCAGATTGCCCTTAGCCTCTTGCCCTTTGTTTTCTGTTTTTCTTCATACCTGTAATATAGGCGTCACACCTGGAGCTGTGGCAGTCATCTTATAATTCAGTGGGTAAGCACTGGAATTAATCTTAAGGCTGTAAAGCAGGATCCTTGGAGTCGTATGATCTGCAGCACGATCCTACTGGCTACCTGAAGCCATGAGGTAAATAACTCTCCTATTTATGTCAGCCACTTCTGGTCACCTTTCCTCTTGTGTGTTACCCAGCATCATCCTTAAGGGGTACCACACATGAAAGGTGTTAGCAAGAAGTGCCCCATTCACCTTGTCAAGGTCATTTCAGCATCATGTAATAGACCAAGAATAAAGGTCAACTTTCTTAGTTGAAAAGTGGCCAGTAAGTGTAGAAAACATTTGTACTTAAAGAAAGTATAAATTTTATTGCTACAGGAGTCTTTCCAAAGGGCCTGTACTTTGGCACAGCCATCTGAAACCAAACTACTTGATTAATTTTATGATTTCTGGAAAACTGTACTAACACTACCATCTTGACCCCCAACTTTACAACTACTGCATAAAGTAGTTGGTTGGATAAAAAGCCCACTAGCAAAGAGTCATGGATATAAAAGTAGTAAGCTAAAAGCAGAATTGTGCAGAACAAGGGCTTAATAAATTCCAGCTCCTGTCTAAAGAAGATGCTATTTGAGATGTGCTCCCAGTGACCACTTACTTCCAGGGCATTGGGGATCGAACCCCCTGGCCCCTGTGCCTACTTGCAGGTGCTTTAATCTGCTGAGCTATTTGGCCTTCTCTTCTGGGTGGAGGTGGGTGAGATAGCCAAGGTAAGGTTAGTCAGCCTCTTACTGCTTTGGCCTCCTTGCTTCTCCAAGGTTTCTTTCTCTAACTATCCTTCTACCACTCACAGAAAGATACAAGTATTTTCCATCTTTATGCCCCTTGTACTCAGTGGAAATCCTGCTTGTAGTATGCACTTACCAAATGTTGGTTAGAATGCAGATTTGTCCTCACATGCTGTTTACATTCATCTCATACACTAAGTTGTATGTTCTTCTCCTACTACCTTTTGCAGGTCACCCAATTGCCATGTTCACCACATCTTTTTTTTAATCTATTTTACTTCATTTATTTATTTATTCATTTATCTATTTATTTATTTGCCTTTTTGAGACAGGGTCTTACTATGCAGTTCAAGCTGGCCCTGAGCTCACTTGTAACCCAGGCTGGTCTCGAACTCACATCGGTCCTCCTGCCTCAGTCTCCCAAGTGCTGAGATTACAGGCATGTGCCACCACGCCCAGCTTGTTCACCACATCTTAATGCTGGTGATAAGAAAGAAAAATGGAAAAGCAGCAAGGGAGACATGTGGGTTGAAGGAGGAGATGCCTTGTTTTAAGGACATGTTTCTCTGCTGATGGCTGTAATCTAGTAAAGCAGGAGAGATTTAAGATTAAGAAGAGCAGGCCAAATAGCTTAGCAGATTAAAGCACCTGGAAGCAGGCACAGGGGCCAGGGGGTTTGATCCCCAGGCCTGCCATGCCAGCCCCACCTTTGGAGTGCACTAACACAGCAATGGAGACTGGGTGTGGTGGCATGCACCTGTAATCCCAGCTCTTGGGAGGCTGAAAACTACAAAATCGATCTAGTAGTGAGACCCTGAACAACCTGTAGACCCTTCCCTACAGATAGGGAAAAAAAAAAAATTCAGAAGAGAGGAAAAGGAGAAACAAAGGGACAAAGTCTTGGAAGAGGTGAGAGGGGCCCTGAATCAGGGCACAAGTAGTGGATTAGCCACTGGGATGAAGGACATTTTCCTTCACTCATACAGGAGAGAAGATAGGCCCCATGTCAGTAGACTTGTAGATTTGGCTTCTATTTTCTGAATAATAGGAAAAGTGAGATTCTCAGATGACAATAGTAGCAGAGATAAGGTGCAGAAAGTTGAGTAAAAGAAGCAGGTATGTGTCCCCCATGTATCCCACTCTTCCTCTTTTCTTCTCCATGGGCCTCATGTATTGCTAGTGCTATGCTTTAAATCTAATATGTCCCTCTAAAAAGTCTAAAGCTTTTTAAAAAATATTTTTATGTATTTATGTATTTGGTACAGGGTCTTAATATGCAGCTCAGACATGTAGTGATTCTCCTGTTTTCAACCTCCCCAGCACTGGGATTACAGACATGCACTACCACACATGGCTGGTTCAGTGTACCCAGAGGACAGGATGTGTTTGTCTGCACAGCATGCAGTACCAGGGACCAAACCTGGATCCTTGTACTTGCCAAGCAAGAGCTTAGACCACCAATCCATCTCCACAGCAGTATGCCTCCAAAGTCTCATGTGTTTTGGAGATATAGCCTTGAAAGAAGACGGTCACTACGAGCATGACCTTGAAAGATATATTCTTATCCCTGGTCCCTCCCTTCCTCTTTGCTTCCTGGCTGCCACAAGAAAATCACCTTGCCCCCACCCCCAGGATCCCCTACCGTGTTTCTGCCTTGGAGCTAGATGACCATAGACCGAATCTGTCAAGGTCATGAGCCAGATCACACCTCTCCTCCTTTAAATTGTAGGTGGCAGCTATTTTCTCCCAGCAGTGGGAAAGCTGACTAGTACAGACTGTGAGGAGGCTCATGAGGAGAAAGGAGGCGATTGGTTCTGTTCTCCATGGACTAGGTTCTGATCAGTCTACCAAGAAGTCATAACTGAATGACACCAACTCATGAGGAAAATAGTATGGTGTGATTTTCTCATCTAGAACAAAGCAAGTTTCTGCAATTTCTCCTCACACCTTGATATTATTCTCTTCCCTTTCTTTGTCATGACGTGAAAAGGGGAGGGAGAGAGTGAAATTTGGACTACAGCAGGCAAAATTAGGAAAATTCAGTGAAACCAAAATTCTGTAATGTGACTGACAGAAATGAAGACTGAGCTAGGCATGATGATATATGTCTACCATCCCCACAGTCAGGAATGCGGGAGCAGAAGGATCACAAGTTCTACCCACATCTGGAAAAAGGAACAATTCAGCAAGACCCAGTCTCAAAAATAAAGATTACAGGGAAGCTATGGATATAGCTTGGGAAAGCCCCTGGTTCAGTCCCCAGTACCTCTAAAAGAGGAAGGAAGGGGAATGAAGGAGAAGGAGGAGAAAAAAGAAAGAGGAGGAAGTAGCAATAAAGATTGCAAGTAGAACTAATCTATTTCTTTTTTTGTGGAACCAGGGATTGAACTCAGGCTTCTGCACTTGCCACACAAGTGTTTATTCTACTTAGCTATCTCCCCACCTCTGTAAGCAGTACTAAGGTCTCTAGATATCTTTTGGAACTTGAAAATTTCCAGTGATTCTAAAAGATTCACAATATGAGCAATAAACTTAACATCCTAAAGTTGTTGTAATTTTATCTTTGTTTACCTCAAACCATTTTACTCAGTGACTCTTAGATGTCCTAAATCATAGGGTTGGGAGTGTAGGAGGTTGGAAAGAAATTATAGGGAAGGCTGGGAAGTGTAACTTTTCCCTAATTTAAACAACATAAGATTTTCTGTGATAGCACCTGGCACGTGACAAGGTGCAGAATACCATCTGACATACTGTCACATAGGGCAAAAAGTAGAGCCATCTCCATAGACTTGTAGGAAGTATGTCACATCCTCTGGATCCTCAAATGCAGAGAAAATGGAACACCCTTCTGATCCTAAAGAAGCATTGTGTCTGGCTTCAACTGGAACCCAGGGAGTAAACAAATAGGTCCACAACTTTGTGTCAGAGTTAAGGAAAAGCACTAGTTAGTTGCAAGGAACCCCTGCACTGTGGCCTGCTGATTCAGTGCTATGGCATCATTCTTACCATCTTTCCCCTTCCTGTAAAGTCTGCATCCTCTAACTCCTCAGAGTCAGAGCATCTACATCTTCTTCCCTTTACTCAGCGTGGTGCTAGGAAGCAGGAATCTAGATAAATTCTTAATTCTCAAAGCAGGTGTTCCCAGGCCTGCTGTGTCAGTCCCACCCCTGGGGCATGCTGAGATGGCAATGGTGACTGGGCGTGGTGGCATGCGCCTGTTATCCCAGCTCTTGGGAGGCTGTAAACAGGCAGATCACTAGGCCTCTGATCTGGTAGTGAGACCCTGAACACCCTGCAGACCCTTCCCTAAAAACAAAACAAAGAAAAAAACAAAAAACAAAAACAACTTTCAAATATTAGCATATGCTTTTTCTCATCTTGAAAAGACCAACACTAGAAGCACTCAGAATTTGGAGTTTCCCTAGAAGTAATCTCATGCTAGTGTCTGTAAAGCAAGGACTTTGATGGTATGGAATTTCACTCACATAAGGAGCCTGATAGTGGATATTATTGTGTTCTTATAATAGCAAAAGTGATAGATGATTTTGCAATCTGTATTCAACTTTCTTCTATCGAAATACAAGATCATTTATGTCAGAGAATGCCCAACCAGTGGTTGGCCACAGTATAGGGCTCAGTGGCTTTTGAGAGAAATCATGTTTATATTTAAAGGAAACATAGAAAGGAGGATTAGAGTATCATGATAAAATTACATTGAGAAAATTTCCTTGGGTTGACCTGACATCATGAAAAATATCCTACTTCATTTAGTAGTGAGAATTTACTACTAAAATAGTAGAAGAAAAAAATTTTTTTTTTTTTTTTTTTTTTTTTTTTTTGTCTTTTTGAGACAGGGTCTCACTATGCAGTTGAGACTGGCCATGAGCTCACTTTTGTAGTCCAGGCTGGTCTCGAACTTGCACCAATCCTCCTGCCTCAGCCTCCTGAGTGCTGGGATTACAGGCGAATTTTTAAGCAACTTAATAAAATAAAAAAGAAAAACTAAGGGGAAACTCAAGTAGCAAGAAAATAAGGGATGCTGTAATCCCAAACATATATGTCTATGGGTTACAGTTTTCCTCGCCACTAGGCATCTACAAATGCTTCCCTGGCAGACAAGTATCTTAATTATTTTTGGCTCTCAAGTGATCGCCAATGGATTGCGGTTAGAGTCCTAACAGACTTGTCCAATGATCTTCAATCAGGATCACAATGAAAGACAAGCCAAGAGCCTCATTTGCTCTTACTCTGGAGTACCGTCACATTTGCCCAATGTTCTGCTGACTTTAGACTTCTGGATAATAGATATAAGAAAGGCAGAGATTCTACTATGAACCACTCTAAAGAGTTCCTTATTATCATCATCAAGATCTGAAATTACATGCCATCCCAATTGTGAGCTCATTAGTATTTGTTTTCCAGTGGGAACCATACAGTCACACAGACCTCTACAGTGGAGGCTTCTAACAGCTGTCCAGCTACAGTATCACTGGGCCTCAGGAACCACCAGTGAGGGGAGTAGACGTGTATATAGGTATGGGCAGGGGTGTTGAGCTACTCAAGGGACAGGGCTTGTTTAGAATTTATTGGCGTGCTGTTTAATATGTTGCAGTTTTCCCTAGTATAATTGTTGTTTGCTTATTGATTGTTTTAAAAAGCTTTCAACATTGCGGTTTGTTTATCATGGGAGTTTGAGCTTTTAAATTGACCTCAAATTGGTGTAATTAACTGGTTTTAGTTTGTTTTGTTTAACATTGAAATGGAAATTAAAAACTAAGGTGTCTGTAGGAAGATAATTTTCTTGTTAGTCGTTAGGTTTTGCTTTAGAACCTCCTGTCTACTCAAACAATAACTCACCAAATCTATCTCTGCTCTGATTCTTAGCTTTATGGTGATTTCATTGCCACTGCGCCCAATCAAAAGCTAGTGAAAATATATTTTAAGCATATTTTTCCTCTCTAGAAATTATCAGATGAAGGATAATTACTACTAAGTTTGTCAAAATAAAAACTTGAAGTGTAAACTTTTTATTTCTACTTTTATGAACTTGTGTCCCTTTTTACCACTGAAGTCTAAGAATGAAGTGTCCATTTTTCTTCCCAATACTGTCTGAAATGTAAAGAAATTACACAAAGTAATTTGGACAGTATTTTCAACAATTGTTTGAACCGCTGTTATTGGTATGGTATTTCAGGATCATAAAGCATTAAGATCTGAAGACAAATGTGTAGCTGCACAGTTGGCCCTTATTGGTGTTGTACACTTAACCATTTATCACCTCTTAGTCCATTTCACTGCATGTCGCAACCTCCCCGAAATCTATCTTAGTAAATGTCAAAGAGTGGTGCTGGGAAGGATGCCTGTTTTCAGGTGTGGTGCTCACAGTGATGCCAGAATGGGGGAAGTGTCAGAAAGTATTAGGAGAGGCTGGGGAGATAGCTCAGTAGAATAAGTGCTTGCCTGGCAAGTGCAAAGACCTGAGTTTAATGCCCAGTACCACAAAAAAAAAAAAAAAAGGTGCTGGGAAATCTGGCAACCTTGCTTTTAAATCCCAGCTCAGCCATTACTGGTTGTTTGAGACCCTGTTGGTTTCTATGTTAGTAACATTAGAGACCTGGGCTTGATCTGTGGTTCACAACTTCCCTGAAGCCCTGCTTCTTTTTGACTCCTAGATGTTGGGGGTCCTGAAATACAAGAATAAGCCTGTAAAGCGCCAGTTCATAGCCCTAGGTTAAATGGTCTCTCTGAATCATTCTAATACTTTTTTTTTTTTTCTTCCCAGAACTGGGGTCTGAACCACTCTAGTTCTATTAAATGCTGAAGAACGAGAAGGACCATTACTTAAATTCTGGAGAATTAGTAATGTTGCCACTCTTATGATCTGGTAGGTGCATAAGTCACACACTGTAAAAACTAACCCACACTGATTATTTAGGTCTTTTTTAAAATTTTATTTTATTTTGAAGAGTAATAACAAAAGCAAGAACAAAAATCAGAAACAAAGAAAGAAACAAGGTAACATATAATACATGTTACAAATGTTTAACACAAGAATAGCTGGTTAACAGTGGTTGATATATTATCTATTTTTATCATCAAATCTGTTGCTCAGATTAACAGATATAGTTTTGTTTTGTTTT
>PVJA010029073.1:10370-27147 GCA_004027025.1 Myocastor coypus | reverse complement strand
TTTTTTTTTTTTTTTTTTTTTTTTTTTTTTTTTTTTTTTTTTTTTTTTTTTTTTTTGGGACCAGGGTTCGAACTCACGACCTTGCACTTGCCCAGCAGGCACTTGTGCCTCGGAGCTATCTCCCCAGCCCCCCTAAAATGTTTTTCAACATGCCCATTTTTCAGATTTTTTTCAAATACTGCCTCAACCTCAGTTCCTTCTGGGACCTCTGTAGACTTTAACAACTTCCATTTATTTTCAAATTTCTTTTTTCTTTTTCTTTTTTTTTTTTTTTTAGAATAGAAAATTTATTGGGAAAGAAGGCTTCTGTCCAAGAGGGGAACAGAAGGGGGGACCCAAGTGGGTTGCTCCTCAAATTTCTTTCTTAACGATATATATAAAAAAATCCTTACACATTCTTTATGTCATTTAATTCATCCATTTAAGCACTTTTAACCACTTTTGTTTTACTTTGGTGGAAAGTTTTTAAATTTTATGAAGTTGAAGACAATAATTGGGGCTGGCCTGATAGCTCAGTAAACTAAAGCACCTGCTTAGGCAGAGCACAGTGGCCGTATTGGATCCCTGGTGCCACTCTGCGCCTCGCTCACTGAGACTACATGGTGGTGCACGCCTGTAATCCCAGTGCTTGGGAGGCTGAAAGCAGGAGAATCACTATAAGTCTGATTCTTATAGTGAGACCCTGTAGACCCTGCAATAAATACTGAAAGAAAACAAGTTGGTATAAGCAATAATGTTTTAATTCTAGATTGCCTAATTCAAATATAGACTTACGTATTTTGTGGAACTAACGTTTCTCACATTTGTATTTCTTTTTCTTTCGTTTTTTCCACTTGGTGGCACACTCAGTTAAGTAGTTTGGTGCTGATGCTATTAAATATTATTGATTATAAAGTACAAGTAGAATATAAAATTTGGTAAATATTTAGCTTCAGAGTTCATAGTTCAGAAATTTAAAACTTTAGGCACTGTAATCCCAGCACTTGGGAGGCTGAGGCAGGAGGATCAGTGTGAGTTCGAGACCAGCCTGGGCTACAAAAGTGAGCGCAAGGCCAGTGTGAACTGCATAGTGAGACCCTGTCTCAAAAAGACAAAAAAAATTAAAAAATAAAAAAGTAATAAAACTTTAGGCAAAAAGAGAAATATTTCTAGTTTTCACTTATTTCCAATAATACTAATGAATTTCATTTTGAATAGCAGATTTGTACTGTTACTTAAAGTATTAATGTCCTTCAGAAATACAGTTCTTTTTTATGTAAAGTCTCAAATGTCCTAGGCCAGTGCATACTTGCCCAGTTCCCTGCAATCATTGTGATGTTTACTTTTACTCTCTTGCCATTGTTTAAAGTAAGATTGATGATAGTGTAATGAGATGTTGTGAAATTTAGAGAAAAACACATGGTATATTAATGTGTATACATAATACTACATATATGTGGGGATTCTCTATTATATGTATATTTTACATATTTACAGTTGAATGCTGCATAGTTTACTTACCATAAGTAAAGTGAAATACATTGGTCTTTCCAGGTTGCTATTATTTGACTTAAAATAGGCTTGTTTTATCTATCCTTATTTGAATGATGTAGAAAAAAATCAAATTTCTCATAGAAGATTTAGTTTAAAGGGCACCTAACTTTCTTTGTCATCAAGTCCTAGTAGTAATGACCTTAGAATATTGTTGGTAGATTTAATACCTGGTGTTGTCTTTTCTGTGTTTAGGTCATTGTGATGGGAGCTACTAATCGTCCCCAGGACCTGGACTCTGCTATCATGAGAAGAATGCCTACGAGATTTCATATCAACCAGCCTGTAGGTGGTCTCAGTTGTATTATGCAGTTAAATATTGGCATTTTTAACAGGTCATTATCTGATTTTTAAGAAGGGAATGTTTGGTTTCATGGGACTCACGACAAGCAGGGAAGGAAATGGAGCATGCAGTCTGTATGTTGTATTTGTAGCCATTCAGAGGTGTTTTTAGGTTGTTTTTCAGACTTGGTAGCGCAGTTTTAGTTCCATTTATAATCTTTGTCTAAAATTCATTTGTCCCATTAATGTTTTGTACCATAAGTCAGCTCTGGCAATAAACCTGGCCACCTCAAGTTAGGGGTTGTGGCCTCCATAAAATTTCCCTGATGAGCTCATTGCTACAGCTGCAACCTCTGGTTCTTTTAAGGGTGCTCATTTGAAAAGTGTTTGAAAATTACCAGATAAACCAGTGAGATTTCTTAATATAGACTATAAATTTTATTTAGCATAGTTAATATTCATTGAGCACTAAAATGTGCTAGTCTTCGATGAGCAGAAGAAACACAGCTCTTGTGCTTTCAGCTCTGTATTGCAGGAAAACAGATGAATACTGTACAATGTGCTTTACAAAGCTAAGTTTAGAGAACCATGAGAGCCTGAGATGTTGACAGAGATTACTGATTCTATCTGTAGCCTCTGTTAGAGTCACAGTCTACTTGGGCTTGAAACAGTGTAGTAGGAACTTGCCAAGCAAATGAGATAAGGAGACGCTTTCCTGACAAGATATAGGGAATGGATGAAAGGAATGCAGTGTGGAAGCACGTTTGAATGGTAGTTCAGGTAGGTCACCAGCGAAGATATGTGCAGCTACGGTAGAAAGGTGACTACTGCCTAGTTTATGCAGATGAACTTGGTATGCTTTGCATAAGAATTTAAAATAGTGCATAAGCGCAATTATAGAACATTTTAAGGACAGTTCATCTCAGGTTTATTTGAAACCGAAGATTAATGACCTTTATTAATAATTTGTATTCTAGACAACTAAGGTTTATTGATGTGCAGTAGACATCAAGTATTAGAAAAATACCTTGTAATTCATTAGAAGACAAAGATTCTTGATTATAGTGGTATACAACACAAGGAAGTAGCCTTTGTTAATTTGTTGTAAATTTAGGGGGCTGTGGGGGAATGGCTTAGGGGCATAAGTACCTGCCTGGCAAGTGCAAGGTCCTGAGTTTGATACCTGGTTCCAAAAAAAAAAAAGTTGTAAATTTAGTATATTGTGTTTTAGCAAAGTAAACTATAACAGATTTCGCCAGATGTTATAAATGTGTATGGCACTGGCATAGAAACTAGAATTTTTGGCACCTCTTTTTCATGCTCATTTTGGTCAGTATACACAAATCTGGGAGAAATATTTTCTTTTTTGTGGAACCGGGTATTGAACTTAGGCCCTTGTGCTTACCAAGGAAGTGCTTATTCTACTGAGCTATCTCCCCAGCCCCTCTTCCCCCTTTTTTAAAAAATGAGAAAACAATCTGAATAAACAGCCCAGATTGGCTTTGAGCACATAATCATCTTTCCTCAGATTCCCAGACTATATTCTCAAATACAGTCAAGTATTGTGACTGTAACTGGAGCCCAGAACTCTAAACTCTAGCTTTCCTTGTGATTATTATTATTTTTTAACTTTCTTTCTTTCTTTCTTTCTTTCTTTCTTTCTTTCTTTCTTTCTTTATTTATTTATTTATTTATATCATGGCTGGCTCAGCTTGCCCTGGGGGTGAGGCTGGTGCAGCATGTGGTGCTGGAGATCGAACCGCAGGGTCCCTGTGGTTGTCTAAGCTTGCCTGAGCATGTTTTAGACCACTGAGCCATCTCATAGGTCCCTGTAAGAGAATTTTTTTCTTGTGTAACTACAGTGTCAATTTGTGTTATTAATCTTATCTTAAAACATTTTTGCAAGTAAAATACTTACTAACAAAAAGTACTTACTTATTGGTGATCCCATAATACACAATTTAACCTTTTTACTACACATACTTGAATTATAGAAACACAGTTTGGTTTTGTTTTTCAGATAATTTGGTTTGATACTCATAACCGGCTTGTCAGTGGTTATAGGAACAATGCTGATGTCAGCCACGATAATGTTAAAGGTTGTCTCTACTTACTGTATATGTAAGGTAGTCTGTAGAAGTTAAATATTTCTGATTTCAGTTGTAATAAGAGACAATACTGCTGGGAAATTAGGCACTAAATAGAAATTCACTGTTTTTTTGTTTTTTTTTGTCTTTTTGAGACAGAGTCTCACTATGCAGTTCAAGCTGGTCTTGGGCTTACTTTTGTAGCGCAGGCTGGTCTCAAACTCACACCAATCCTCCAGCCTCAGCCTCCCACTTGCTGAGATTACAGGTGTGTGCCACCATACCCAGCCATCACTAGGGTAATAGAAGATTTTTTTTCATTTTGTTTTATTTATTTGGTACAGAGTCTCCTTCAGACCTGTAGCGTTTCTTCTGTCTCAATGGCCTCAGTTTTGGGATTACAGGTGTGTACCACCACACCCCCTTTTGGTGCCCATGGCTGCAGGGTCAGCATGACATGCAGTACCAGGGATTGAACCTGGGTGATTGCACTTGCCAGGCAGGTGCTTAGATTGCTGAGGTATTCCCCAGTCCAGAAGGTTTATTGTTATTGTGTCTTCCTATTACTGGTAAAAAAAATCTTACAGAAGATGTCAATTTTATAAATTTAATAAGTGAACAAAAAACGAAGATTGTAAAGCTGTATTTGAAAGACATTGTAATCTTAGTTATTTCGTTCACTCACTTAATAAACGTTGAAGGAATAGTATTTCCCAGTCATTAAAATCAGTGGTGATAGAATTTTAATTTGGAGCAAGGTTGGTGATGCACACCTACAAACTCAGCTGCGTGATAGGTTGAGGTGGGAGGATCATGAGTTTAAAGCAAACCACCCAAGCCTGCAGCACCAATCAAGAACTTGCTTTGACCTTTGTCATAGTTTTGTTATTTCATAGAGGCATCGTTAGGTAGCGGAGAAGAAAAGCAATAGGAAAGCAAATTGATCCTTGTGTAAAAAAAAAAATGCTAACTTGAAGTAATTCTGATTTTAGGCACTAAAACAAAGAGAAGCAATCTTGAAACTCATTTTGAAAAATGAAAATGTAAGTAAAATATAGAATTTTTTTTCTCACATGCTATACGTTTATGTTTCTAACCTCATTTTAGAGAGAATCAGAGAATATTGTAGCTTTGAATTTGACCTAAATAGGCATTTGGCTGTTCATTTAACTTGTTAACTATGATTTATTTGAACTAGCTAAGTGATTTGTGTATATCTTAAAAGAGTAATATGTTTTGCATCTGTAGATTATAATTCTTTTGATATTTTTCTAACCATTCTATGCTTATATAAAATACTTTTGTAAAGAATTGGAGTTTTTGTTTTTTACTTAATTGTACTGTTTTTGTCGTTGAAATTTAAATTTAAGAATGTATAATCAAAATCTTTGGTAGCATTTGTTAAATTTTTTTAAAAAAAATAGGTTATCTAGTTACATTGTTCAAATTTTTATTTTTTATTTTTATTTATTTATTTGTATTTTACAGAAGGGTCTACAGGGTCTGTAGGGTCCTGTAGGGTCTCATTACTAGATCCAATTTGTAGTGATCCGCCTGCTTACAGCCTCCAGGAGCTGGGATTACAGGATTGCATCACCATGCCCAGTTTCATTTGGCATTTAAGCATGTCCTGGGGGCGGGGTCAGTCAAATTTTTAAATACATGCGTTAATATTCCCTGTATTGTTTTATTCTTTTTTTTTTTTTTTTTTTTTTTCCGCGAAAAAAAGGTGTATATTTAGAATTAGCCATCTGGACTCAGTTTAGATGATCCCAATTGTGTTGGCAACATCCAGTGGATCATAATTGGGAGCCATTGGGACATATGCCTTCTTCTCTCCATGGGGCCTGATTAGGGTATAGGGTACTTACTGACTCTGGCAACATTGATGTTACAGAGCTTCATTACTGCTTATTTGATTTGGTGCTTATTGGCTTTGATATCCACAATGAACACGAATTTGTTGTTATCCTTGATCTTTTTCATGACTGACTGTGAGGTCGGGGGGAACTTGATGGCATCGTGGTCAAGCTTGTTTCTCCTGGGGGTGCTGTCCTGAGGGAATTTGGGCAGCCTACAGAGGCGCAGTATCTTGGGATGGGGGAAGGTGGGTGACATTTGTGTCTTCTTTTTGTGTCTGTGGATGCCTTTCAACACTGCCTTCTTGGCCTTCAAAGCTTTTATTTTAGCTTCAGCTTTGGGAGGGGCAGGGGCTGCCTTCTTCCCCTTTGGCGCCATCTTGGTAAAAAGGCTGCTTTATTCTTTTCAGATTGGCATGATGCCTAGACTAGCAAGTTAGAACATGCCGTGCTTCCTGTCTCCTTTTTTACGTAAGCCATGCGCTCTGGTCTGTGTCTTGACTTTTTCTCTTAGATTTGTAGTCTTTCCATATTGTCACATAGTTCCTTTTTTTTGTTCTTTGTGTTGTGTAGGATCCCTTTGTGTGATTCACTGAATGCAAGCCACACCAAAGGACATTCAAGTTGACTCTTGCCTTTCACTATTATAAAAATACTCTATTGAATGATCTTATGTGCATGGCTTCACACAAATACTATTAGGATAAATTCCCCAGAGGAGGAATTGCTAGGTCCGTGAACCAGATATTTATACTTTTGATAGTTATTGTAAATTGTCCGTGCCTGTTGATCAGCAGTGATGGACTGTACTGTTCCCTTGCTAAGGATTTTGATTTCCTTCTTGCCTTTGGAGGCAGGGTTTTGCTGTGTAATGCAGGGTAGCTTTTAACTCACTGTGTAGCCCAGGTTGGCCTTGAACTTGCTGCAGTTCTCCTGCTACAGTCTCCCGAGACTGGGATAATAGTTGTGTGCCATCACATTTAGCTTGTTAAAAGAATTTTGTGCCAATAGGTTAGGCAGTGTTTAGAGATGAAGTTAGTATCAAAAAGAGTTTAAAAAATTTTTTTGTCTTTTTGAGACAGGGCCTTGATGCAGTTCAGGCTGGCCTTGAACTTCTAGCAGTCTTCCAGCCTCAGCCTCCTAAATGTTGGGATCATAGGAGTGGGCTGAGTTTCAGCATTTTTTTCCGTGAAATTCTTATGTTCTTTGTCCATTTTTCTATTCCAGTTCTTTCTATAAATAAATATTTGGGGGCTGGGGAGATAGCTCCGAGGCACAAGTGCCTGCCTGGCAAGTGCAAGGTCGTGAGTTTGAACTCCAGTCCCGCAAAAAATAAATAAATAAATAAATAAATAAATAAATAAATAAATAAATAAATAAATAAATAAATAAATATTTGTAGGAACTATATGTATAAAGAGATTTATTGATTGTATGATTTTAATGTTTTAACTTGCATTGTTTTATTTTTAAATTCTTTTATTTTTAAAAAGAGCATAAACGAATTAAAACAAAAAATTACAAATGATACAGATTTTCACTGAACAAAGTAATATGAATTTCACAGTATTTGTTGTAGTACATAGTGTTGTCTTCCAACTAGTTATTCATATTACCAGATATATGTGTGTAAAATCGGGAGAATAAAAATAGAAATGCATAAGGAGAAACAATGAAAAAGACGAAACAAATTAAAGTATTAACTGCTTCTTTCCATAGACCAGCAGAAATGCACAGTGCAGTGTCCAAAGTGCCCTGTTTATGTATGTAGATAACTCTCTTTCCACCACTTCCTCTCCTGTCCTTTTGCTTGACTGAGTAACTCTTTCCTTTTGAATAAGTTCATTCCCCTTTACAAGTGTCTATTGCACCGTTCAGATTCCATTTTTCTCTTGCGGGTTGCCCCCCCCCTCCCCCCCCCTGAACTGTGGGGCTCAAACTAACAACCTTGCACTTGCCAGGCAGGCACTTCGCATTTTGTTTTTATTAGGACTTTTTCCTCCGTTTGTGGCTTTTGTGTTTCAAGTATAAATTACAAATTTTTGTTTGTTTTCAGGTTTGTAAAAGCACTTCTCATATTTTCTGAGCTCTTGCTACATTTTCTAAAACTGGTGTTGAAAGTAGTATCTAAGTAGTATTGAGTTCCTCTCTACCCCAGCCTTGTTATCTGAACTGTTTGAATTCACTATTTAAACTAAGAAACCAAATAGACTCCCATTGTCAGGAATCCTTGTGTTTTTGTGCTTTTTATCCTTCCTGTCATGGCTCCTTTTCTGTCCTGCTGTTCGTCTCATTTTCTCACCATATGTATGTAAATATTTTAGTTCTGTCTGAAAGAAGAATGGAAAAATCTTATTAATGGTACACTAGCAAAGAATTTAGTTTGTACATACATTTTTAATAGTCTCCTAAATGTCTGTAGAATTTTAACTATTTTTGTTTGACTTAGGGTTTGTATAAAGCCCATAATGTCTAATTTTTTCTAGCTTTATCAAATTTTACTTATATTGAATAGGTTTTTAGACTTTGAATTGAGGGTATTGGTCTTTATACAAGACTAATTACTGAAGCTTTGTACATTGTAATAATTAGTAGGGCTAGCCACCCTCATGTTGTACTCCAGCCCAAAAGTTATTTTCTTTTCTGTATTTTTTTTTTCTATATGAACTTTAGAATCAGTTTGTCTTACGGAAAAATAAGAATTGTACTTCATCATCAAGAGAGTGGTGACCTTTTATTGGTGCCGACATCCTCTGCTTAATAAGCATGTCTTTCTAGTTAAATCTTTGTGTCTTTCAGCAGTATTTGAATTTATTTAAAATATATAAAGATCACTGTGTCTTAGTCCATTTTCTATTGCTGTAATAGTCTTCCCCGGATGGGTAACATGTAGGAAGAGAAAGTTATCTAGCTAGCACACAGCTGAGTGTCTGGTGAGGATTTCCATACTGTTAGCTCGGGGCAGAAAAGGAGAAGGACAAGTGAGCACAAGCAGAGGGGGTACAGTGTAGCCTGCAGACCACATGGTAAGCCATTATGGTCATGAGGGCTCCATGCCCCCACCATCCAAGGTTGCCTGCCTGCTAGGCTGCACCTCCCAGCAGTGCTGCACTGAAGGTCGAGTTTCCAGCACTTGAACTTGGGCCCCTGACCTAAATCATGCTAGTGACATATACTACTTAGCAGAGGTTAGAGTATAAAAATTAAACCCTTGTGAACCATGTTTGGGGTACAGAGCCCTTTGAAAAAGGGCTGAAAGCCGTACATATTTTCTTAAGAAAACTTCGTATGTGCATGAAATGTTTTGTACAGTTTCAGGGAAAATTCTTTAAATCCTTTGTGTTTTAGGTAAGCAGTTCCTATCTCATACAAGAAACCAGGAAATTACATTGTGCCTTTTGGTTGAATCTTTAATAACCGCTTTCGGAATGCCGTTGTATAGTCACAGTGCTATTTAGCTAAAATACTTAAGTGATAAACATGCAACAAGGCTAGGCATCAGCAGGTGGAAAAAATAAGTTAAGGTCCCAGTGCTCCAAATTAGGGGATCGTAGCCGGGTGTGGTGGCTCACGCCTGTAATCTCAGCACTCGGGAGGCTGAGGCAGGAGGATCGGTGCGAGTTCGAGACCAGCCTGGGCTGCAAAAGTGAGCTCAAGGCCAGCCTCAACTGCATAGCGAGACCCTGTCTCAAAAAGACAAAAAAAAAAAAAAAAAAAATTAGGGGATCGTAGCATAGCTGGAGAGTGAGCTACTGTTCAGAGGTAGTTGTGGATAATTTCATAGAAACTTCAAGTTAAACAACATTTAATTTTTGAAAACTTTTGATAGATGGGATTGCCTAACTGAAACTTGCTAACGTTTTTGAGCCACATTATAATATATGTAGTCTAGTAATAATGCAGATAATTTACATATAGGTGGTAAATATAAATGGCATAAATTTAAGAAATTACTCATGTCTATTTGGTTTTAGTGTTTTTTTTTTTTTTTTTTTTTTTTAATAATAGTATTTTAGATATTCTTTTAGACTTTTACCTGCCATGGTAAAGGACATTTTCAGCATTTCTTATTCACGAAAGCATAAAGCGTTAGTCTCTGATCAGCTGTTATGCAAGCTAAATGCTCTTTGAATAACTGCTGACACAGGACTACCTTATTCCCAATATTTGGTGATTATATGCGACAGGTACATTGATTGCTCCTTCAGTAAAATTTGGAAGAGATTCATAGGATTTTGTTAAAGGATCCTTCACATTGGTAGCACCCATTCAATAAGCACCATCATGCTTTTGCATTATTGAGCAGAACAAGGGCTTGTTAGTAAAATAAACTAGCAGACTTTTATGTTTTATGAATTTTTCTTCTTTCAGGAATATATTGATGCTTTTGTGTGATCCAGCATTCTACACTTAAATTCTTTATTAATAGAGTATCTTAACATGATCTATCTTTAAAAAAAGATAGAGTAAGTTGGGAGTAATTGTGTGAACACCTGTAATCCCAGGTACCCGCGGGGAGGATCAGACAGGAGGAGTGCTCAGCTAGGAGTTGAAGGCCAGCTTAAATAGCTTCATTGATCTTGTCTTTTTTTGTTTTTTTAAGGGCAATTTTGGCATAAAAGTTTTGCTTGCTTGTTTCTCTCTCTCTCTCTCTCTCTCTCTCTCTCTCTCCCCTTTCTCTCTGTCTCCTCTCTTTCTGTCTCTTTGTCTCTCTCTTGCTCTGTGTGTGTGTGTGTGTTTATGTGTGTGTATGTATGAGATATTGAACCCAAAGTCTTTGCACTGAGCTTTATCCCCAGACTGTGTCCATCCATCCATCTATCCATCCATTTACTTATAAAAATTGTTTTTAAAATTTTGAGGCAGGGTCTCATTAAATTGCTCAGGTTGGGTTGAATTTGCTAATGCTGCTGCCTCAGCCTCCAAGAGTAGGAGCATTATAGGTGTATGACACACCATTACAGTTTTAACTAGGGTTCAGTTAACTAAGAATTACTATTAATAAAATGTATATCACGTAAATGTATCATGTCTGACTCTAAAGTAAGGAAGTAGATTTTCTTTCCTCAGACCAGCCTGGAATGAGATGTTTTATATAACGTAACAGAGACAGTAAGCCAGGTGTTGGGCAGCCCCGAGATCTCCTGTGTTCTGGCTTGACCTTCCCTGCAATGTGTTCCTTGGCCAAATATTGTCTAGCGTTCTGAGCCTTATTCTTCTCATTTGAAATACAGAAGCCAAGAAATTGATGGAATCATTTTGAGAATTTAACAAAATTATATACATAAACTTTTAGACTATCATAAATATTAGCAGATATATTAGCACAAATATTGAAACTACATATGTAGCAATGAATATCTATCTATATGTGAATAAATGCTGCTCGTAGGCTGTAGGAGTAAGTTCATGGTAGAGGGGCTGCCTATCATGTGGGAGACTTCTAGTTCCATTCCCAAGGCTACAAAAAAGAAAAAAATGCTGTTCTTTTGAGATATTTTAGAATTTTGTTTTTCTGATTTTGCTTAGTTTTTCATGAATATCTAATATGTGCATCTAATAAAGATTTTCATGTGGGTATCTTTTGGGGAGACAGAGTATCACTATGTAGTCCAAGCTGACCTTCAGCTCACTTTGTAGCCCAGCAAACTCACAACAATCCTCTTGCCTCAGCCTCCTCTGTGCTCCGATTATAGGTGTCTACCACCACGCCCAGCTTAGGCTACTTTTTGAATGCTTTCTATGGGTACCAAGCTTTGTAGTGAATTATAATTTGTTGTGTTTATGCCTCAGTTTTTGTTCATTTGTTTTGTTTTTTGAGACAGGGTGTCCCTATGTAGCCCAGGCTGGACTTGAATTCATGGACATCCTCTTGGCTCAGTCTTCCAATTGCTGAAATTACAGGTGTGTGCTACCACACCCATCTTAGGCCTTGGTTTTCTTTTCTTTCTCTTTCTTTCTTTTTTTTTCTCTTTCTTTCTTTCTTTCTTTCTTTCTTTTTTAATTCCAGTATCAGGGATTGACTCAGGACCTTGTACTTGCCAGGCAAGCTCTTATTCCACTGAGCTATCTCCCTGGCCTCTCAGTTTTCTAAGGAATACATTTTATTCCTACTTTATAGTTGAGAAAGTAAGAAATTATACAATAACTAGCTCAGGGTCACACAAAGAAGTGACTGGACTATTCCTGCTTAGTTTATCTTTGTAACCATAACACTCTGTCATACACAAGGTGTGTACAACTGATTGGGAAATAATAGGGTGAATGCATTGATCTATTGAGGGAAGAGGACTGATTTTTACCATTTCAGGTTATAACTTGAAGAGGTTTTTTTGAGGGGGTTACAGGGTGTTCAGTGTCTCACTACTAGTGCAGACTCGTAGGTCCTTTTTTTTTTAACATTATGAAATATTTCAAACATACAAACAAGTAGGCTGTTTCTGCTTTCTTATTATTATAAAACAGCAGAGAAATTAGATAGTCAGATGTACAAATGTACAAGATGTAAAGATTATGTACAAATGTAAAGATTAACTCAGATATAAAATAGTAAAAACTACAAAGTAAAAAAAGTAGAAGACCTGGCCAGATAGCTCAGTGGACTAAAGCAACTGCTTAGGCAAAGTGCAGGTACCAGGGTTCAATCCCTAGCTCCACATGCTGTGCTGGCCCTGCCCCCATAATAGCATGCTGGCCCCACTCCCAGGGCACGCTGTGGTGGTGACTGGTGCACACCTGTACTTCCAGTGCTTGGGAGGGAGGCTGAAAACAGGAGGATCACTGTGAGTCCAATCAGTATAGTGAGACTCTGTAGACCCTGACCTAAATACATTATTAAAAAAAAAAAGAAAATAGACAAAAGCTGAGTACAATTAGCCTTGAAGTTTCTATATGAGAAAGTGTAAGGTAAACAAAATGAAAGAACAAGCTATTGGGTGAACATTTGCATTCTTGTAGCCAGCAAAGGGCTGATATCCAAGTTATATACGAAATCCCTGTAATGGGTTAGTCAAAGCTTATATATGTATGTTAGCTTGCACTGCTAACCATAACTGTCCCTAAGAACTTTTTTAATATGCTAGTACATGAGACATGTTAAAAATAATCTACCAGTATTATCCTGGATTTGTCCATTTTTTTACATAATTATAGATGTGAGGCCAACCAAATAGCTCAGCAAATTAAAGTGCTTGCAAGTAGGCTCAGAGGCTGGTAGTTCAATTCCCTGTCCTGCTGAACCAGCCCCAGGCCCTGGGTGCGCTGAAACCAATTGAGACTGGGCATGGTGGCACATGCCTGTAATCCCAGCTCTTGGGAGACTGTAAACAGGCAGATCACTATGATTCTGATCTAGTAGTGAGACCTTGAATACCCTGTAGACCAGCGGTTCTCAACCTATGGGCCACTATCCCAGTGGGGGTAGAACAACCAAAACAGGGGTTGCCTAAAGTCGTCGGAAAAATACATGTTTAAACCCATGCTATGCCATGGTGAAATGTTATTTATTGGAATTAGTAATTTGAAGTAGCCATCAAAATTATATTTTGGTTAGGGGTCACTGCAATATGTGGAACTGTATTACAGGGTCACGGCATTAGAAAGGTTGAGAACCACTGCTGTAGACCCTTCCCTAAAAAGTATAGAAAGAAAATTAAAAATAAAATAATTTTTTTTAATTAAAAATAAATAAATTTGAGACCATGCTGTTAGGTGTATACACGTAATTTTCTTTTTTTAATCTAGTGAATCATTTTTTACATAATGACTTCCTAATTGTGATTTTCAGTAAAAATGTTGGAGCTGATGTAATGAAGATGTATTGTCTTTCTTTTAGCTACTATTTGCTTTGTATATCATGTTCTAACCTCTTAGTTTTTACTTTTTTTTTTTTGGTAGTACTAGGGATTAAACCTAGAGAGAGCTTGATATTAAACTACATTCTTGACCTTTTTATTTTTAAATTTGAGACAATTTAGGTTGTTTCATCTTTTAGTCCTTCTGCCTCAGCCACCTAAGTAGCTAGGATGTCAATCATGCACCTGGTGTTCACAATTTTTCTTTCAAAAGTAGCACAAACCTCTGTGGCACAAGTGCCTGCCTGGCAAGTGTAAGGTCATGAGTTCTAACCCCATCCCCACCAAAAAACAAAAGTAGCACAAACCTTTTTTTTTTAATGCAGGACCAATGTTCGAACCTATAACCTTGCACTTGCCAGGCAAGCACTTCTGCCATGGAGCTATCTCTCCAGTCCCCACACAAACCTTTTTTTCTTAAGGTTTATTATTATTATTATTATATTAATTGTTATTATTATTTGTACTGAAGATCAAATTTAGGACCTTGCATTTGCTAGTAGAATGGATGTAATTATTTAAACTTCAGATGGGTACTTTTAAAAAATTTTATGTGTTTGTCTTTAACTAGCTTAATTTAGTCTATTTGCATTTGTGATGGTTGCTAATAATTTTTTTTTTTTTTTTTTTGGTACTGGGATTTGAACCCAGGACTTTGTACTTGCCAGGTAGGTGCTTAAGCTCCCTGGGCTAGGCAGCTTTGTGCTCATTCTCTCATTCTTCTTCCACTTCTTTTTCTTCTTCCTCTTCCTCATTGTTTGAGGCAAGGTCTAGCCGTGCAGTTCAGGCTGGCCTTGAGCTCACTTTTATAGCCCAGGCTGGTCTCGAGCTCACATCGATCCTCCTGCCTCAGCCTCCCAAGTGCTGGGGTTACAGACGTGTGCCACCACGCCCGACTGCACTCATTCTTCCTTCTTTCAGTGTTTTCTGTGTAGCATGTCCCGTTTTTGCTTTCCAACTCTATACCCCATGTTCCATGGTCATTATTACAACTATTATATTTCTCACCCTTTCATCTTTCTCTGCTGATTGCAGAATCACATTTTTTTGCTGTTCTGATATTTTTTGACATGTGTATTTAAAGCCTAATCAATAGCATCTTTGCCTTCTTTCCAATGCTGTAAGACCTTAGAGTGACTTAAGTGTAGTTGCCCCAGCACCTTAAATGCACCTTAAATGCTCGTTCTTACAAGCCAACATTTGGGTTCTTTATTTTTTCACCCTAAATAAAATGATTATTAATTGCAAAAGGTGTTTCAATTTATCTGTATTTTTATGACTTGTTTTTTCGTTGCCACTTTTACACTCCTATCTTCTTACTTAGTTCTTTTGGTCACAATTATTGGTTTCTCTTCGTGTGATGCTTGTGTTTTGGAATGAGAACCCTGTCACTTGAGGTCAGAGTTTCAGAGCTGGCAGTTGACCCCTGGTTCTTGCATTTCTGAGTTCCTTGACCTTCTGTAGAATTCCTGTTTTCTTTAAAAGTGAGTCTTCGACATTATAGACTGAAATTTAGTGAAGACAGCCTTTCATATAATTGGGGAAAAGTCAGTGCTAGTGAACTGTTAAAGAGGGGCACCCAGGCCACAACTGCAAGTCGGTTTTACTTATCACAGAGTACCAGTATTCAAGTTACATTTGAATATAGAAGTTTTAGTTTTAGAAAAAAGAACTCATAATTATCTTCTGTCTTAAAAACAACAGCATGGCACAGGTTCACCACCTTTGGGAGAGAACAAATGTCATTATGGCAGGTGGTTAGCTCTGCTGGGGAAAACACAATTGACTTTATTGCACTGTGACCTGGTAACCTGCTCCAGATAATTGCAGTGCTTACCTGACAGGCTGAATGAGTGTGTGAGACCAAAGCAGCATTTACTAGATGGTAATTTTATTTTTATTTATTTATTTTTTGTCTTTTTGAGACAGGGTCTTGTTAAGCAGTTCAGGCTGAACTTGAGCTCACTTTTGTAGCCCAGGTTGGTCTCGAACTTGCACCGATCTGCCTGCCTCAGCCTCCCAAGTGCTGGGATTACAGGTGTGTCCCACCACGCCTAGCTACTAGATGGTAATTTTAAATGTATTTTTCTTGCTCATTTCTCAACTTCTGTATGCATTTAATATAGTGATTTATTCTTCCGTGACTATTACTTGGTTTGACTATGAGCTTAGGTTGGAGAACAAAACTAAAATATGGAAGTAGTGTTGAAGTGGCAAGATATTAAAGTGTTCCATTTCAAATGAATGTAAAATGATTTTTTTTTTTTTTTTTTTTTTTGTAATGGACTCAGGACGTAGAAATACAGGCTGCTTATCAAACATGTTGGCTATATTCTAGGAACATCAACCGAGCACCCATTTTGAATTTTGTTCTGCCCGTCATCCCACAGTGTGTCCAGTGAGACTTTCCGTATCAGTTGTATAAGTAGTATTACCTTTGAGATATCTGAGCTCTTGTGGTTAAAAGAATTTGAGAAACCAAATCATTTTTTAATGTTTCAGTTTTCATGCGCTACAGTATCCTTAAATTTTAAGTAGATAGTTGTGGTATATTTTGTATTTGTTTTTTAAGCATGTTTTATATTTGTTTAAGGTGGACCAGCATGTAGACCTGCTAGAAGTTGCTCAAGAAACTGATGGGTTTTCAGGAAGTGATCTCAAAGAGATGTGTCGAGATGCTGCCCTCCTGTGTGTCAGGGAATATGTTAATTCTGCATCAGAAGAAAGGTATGTAGACTTAGATTTGATTCTACTATTATCAAGCCTGTTAGAGCTGATAGGTTAGTTTTCCTTTCCTTTCTTTTCTTCTTTCTTTCTTGTAAATTATTTAGTACCAAAAAAAGAATTATTTAGTACAGGATCTAGAGCATCAAATCCTGGTTCCTACGTCTGCCTAAGCAGGCACTTTAATGTGGTGAGCTATCTGGCTGGCCCAGTTTTTTCTAGTTGCTTTCTAATGGCAGCTCTGCTTAAAGGAGTAGAGTATAAATGTGAGTCAGCAGCTTGCTTTCTTTATTGCTGTTTTTTTAAAGGTGAGTTCTTTTTTTTTTTTTTTTTTTTTTTTTTTTTTTTTTTTTTTTTTTTTTTTTTTTTTTTTTTTTTTTTTTTTTTTTTTTTTTTTTTTTTTTTTTTTTTTTTTTTTTTTTTTTTTTTTTTTTTTTTTTTT
>PVJA010029073.1:0-10270 GCA_004027025.1 Myocastor coypus | reverse complement strand
TCTGTGGAATGAGTCATAGAAAACTGATGAAAACCTGGGTTGCTCAGTTATTAGGAAAAGAGCCTTTTTTTCCATCCCTGGATTGCTTCTGTGTCATAAATTCCATTGTGTATAAAAATGAGTACTTTGTCCTCTAGAATATTGCTATATAAATGAAGGGTAAACTGTTCAAATTTAACAATAATATATTTACTGAACCAACTGTCACTAAAATAAATTTTACATGAAATGAATTTCAGAGTATACTAAGCTTGGAAAATCTACTTTGTACCACTCTCATTCCAGCCAATATATGAGTAGACTGGAATAATTCAACCTTGATGAATTTTGTCCTTAGAGAAGTTTAAAAGGCTGCTTGCTCTAAATCAGTGCTACACTGTATTTCTTTCCAGAATAACAGCTTATTAACAAAGAATTTGTGTAACTTTCAGGAAACGAGTATATTTTGGGGAATTGTGTTGAGTTCTCCAACTCTTGCGCCTTTTTTCTCAGTCTTCGTTCCTGAACTTGCTGATGTTTTCATTCTAGGAATGCCTAATTTGCTGTATCTAATTATGGTGCTGCCATGGAAGTGCTTCATATATATATGTATTTGTGTTTTATTTATTTATTTTTTACACATAAAAGGGTATGCATTAAAGCCACCTGTCATCTGGTAGTTGCATAGGTCCTGGTCTTGGTCCTGTTTCCATTGTTCAGGCTTCTAAAATTCACTGTAAAGAGGTTCTTGCTGTTCATTGCCAGATTAATCCAGATTTTAAAGACTATGTCTTTAAATGACATTAAAAGTTAGATTTTGTGCCGGGCGTGGTGGCTCACGCCTGTAATCCCAGCACTCGGGAGGCTGAGGCAGGAGGATTGGTGCGAGTTCGAGACCAGCCTGGGCTACAAAAGTGAGCTCAGGACCAGCCTCAACTGCATATCGAGATCCTGTCTCAAAAAGACCAAAAAAAAAAGTTAGATTTTGTGAATTATGGTCAAATTTATTTATTTATTTATTTATTTATTTATTTATTTATTTATTTTTGTCTTTTTGAGACAGGGTCTCGCTATACAGTTCAGGCTGGCCTTGAGCTCACTTTTGTAGCCCAGGCTGGTCTCGAACTCGCACTGATCCTCCTGCCTCCTGCCTCAGCCTCCAGAGTGCTGGGATTACAGGCATGAGCCACCATGCCCGGCTTGGTCAAATTTAATTTGGTCACCAAAAATAAAATAGCAGTTACTGAGTGTGCTAAAAGTACTCAATTTTTATTGATTGATTGATTAATTGATTGATTGATTGATTGTAGTACAAGGGATTGAACACAAGACTTTGCACTTCCCAGGCAAGCATTTATTCCACTGAGCTATCTCCCTGACTCTAAAAACACTCATTTTATAATTTTAATTTTGAACATTTTCTCAGTTTACTGTAAGTTGTGCTCTTAAGTATAAATGTTCAGATCTAAATTCACATATGTATATCATTTGAACAACTTGAGAATGCTTTTGGCCTCTGTAACCTTTCAGTTTTCTACTACTTAGCAGAAGTGCTTAAGTCTTTTATGGCTTGTATACATATAAAACCTGGAAGAATGTTTGAAGTGTTATTTATGGCTGTCTTTGAGGTCTTGAGTGGGAAAGAGATTTTATTATATATACTCTTGTATAGTGGCAGACAAATTTACTTTTCAGCACATATGATTTTTAATCCTAGCAAATATTTTGGGGCAGTGTATTCTAAAATTATTTGTACATGTTGTGATTTTGTTTGTGTTTTAGTCATGATGAAGATGAAATCCGGCCCGTACAACAGCAGGACCTTCATCGGGCAATTGAAAAGATGAAGAAATCAAAGGACGCGGCATTTCAGAATGTTTTGACACATGTTTGTTTAGACTAAGAGTAAAGATCATTTGTACAGTTTAGTGATCTAGTTGGTGTGCCCTGTTACCAATTAGTGCAAGTAGAGTGGAAGGAGTACTCTTAAAACAAGAGTCCCAGCTTATGGTTTTTATACTTTGAACTCTTAAGTTATTGAGGTATAGTTGTTACATAGGTGGTATTTCACTTGTCAGAAATCATGAAGAGAAACAGTTTAATCCAGCCCAAATGTGGGTGCTTGTGTTTGACCTCTTTAGCCATATGTTGTCACAGCCTTACAGAATCTAACCTGGTCTTAAAGGAGTAAAAGATTTATGGAGTCACTAGTGAGAAGTCAGATGTGGCTAGGTGCTGGTTCTAGATATGTATGTCTGTGTGTGTATGTGTGTATATTAAGTGTATATAGCCACACATTTTTTATTGACATTCTGTAGATATACTTGAATACAGAAACTTTTTTTTACCCCAACCACTGAATCCAAAAATACCAGATAGTATATAGCAGAACTAAGATTTAAGTTTGTATCTCAACAGGTACAAAGACACAGCCACTTCTAGTTGTCATTTGTTTTAGCCTTTTTTAAGTTGAGCATTTCTTGGTCTGCAATTGATTAGTTGAATCAGGCACATCTGATATACATATATATATATGACTTAGTTATGATGTTATAAACATTATCATAATAAATGCTTCTTTAGGCAGGCATGATCAGCATTGATTTCACCTTTTTCTGCAAGCACCTAAGATTTTTTAAAAGATGTTACATTGATGTACAAGGAATGAGTGTGAAAATGTCAGCACCCTTTAAGATGTGTACTTGACTTTGCTTCTTTTAATGTAATAGATAGTTCTGTTGTAACCATGTCTCTAAAATGACATTAAAAGTTATGTTTTATAAATTATGGTCAAATTTAATTCGGTCACCAAAAATGAAATAGCTTTCAGTACCTATTACTACATGTGCTAAAAATACTCATTTTGTAACTTCAATTTTAAAAATTTTCTCAGCTTACTGTATATTGTGACCTCTTTTAGGTATAAATATTCAAATCAAAATTCATATATATATGTATCATTTGTGACTAAATTTGTTAAGTTACATAGTCTACATATAAGATATTGCTCGTTTCAAATTCCACTAACTAGATCTCTGTTATAGGCGCCTCAACACCCAGCATGGGGAAAATGATACAGCACAATCTTAAGGTGCCTTCTGCATCATCAGAAATACTGTTTTAGGTGCATTTGTTTTTATTATATTTATTTGAAAACTCCATCTTTGTTCATGCCTATATTAATTTAGTTTGATAGTGTCACAAAAATATTGAATAATATATCCATTCATTTGTACTTGCAGGGAAAGTGCAGGAGAATTCTTTGAATAGCAAAAGGCGGATTACAAAAGTTGAAAGTGAAAAACTGAATGCAAAATACAACATACCAAAAATTTAAACATTTTTATTTTTAATAATTATATTGCTATTTTATAGAATGTATAATAAAGGAGTCCTACTGTGTTGATTTTTCTCCACTTAGTCTGTGGTATTGTTAAATCATAAGGGGTTTTGGGTTTACAAAACTTACATTTGGACAGTTTTTATTTTGCATACGTTTTAATATCTCATCACGTATTCTGTTTTTAATAGAAATTATAGTAATTGTTTAATGTGATAACTAGTTGATTAGAAGTGGTAATGTGTCCTTTTAATCTTATATTTAATTCACAATATCCAGTTGTGTAGTTACGATTTTAATCATCCAGTTAAGTTAAAGAACATCAGTTCCATATCCAGGACTTATCTAGACATCTTAAGGCTGTAAAGTAAATGAGCAAACTATTTTTCTAGGATTTTAAAGAACTTTTAATGTTAAATAATATCTATCCTTCTATCTTAGACATACTGTTTTTGTCTGTTGTTAGAGCATAGGTTCCAAAACATTTTGCTTTGGGTAGCACTTAAATGTATTGCTTCTAGAATGAGAATTCTGAGTGTAGCTCTACACTCCTTATTAATTAACTGTGCCCTAAGACAGGTTTGTCTCATTCAGTTTATTTGTGGATTAGCCTCACTATGTTGCCCTGGCCTTAAACTCCTGGGCTGAAGGGATCCTCCTGCTTCAGCCCTTCGAGCAGCTAGAGCTGCAGGTACATACCATCACGCCTGACTGCACAGCTTAGGCTGAGCATGTTTCTCATAGAAGTGAGGCCACACAGCACCAGCCTTAGAGGGCTAGAAGTGCAGGGCAAGTGTTAGCTGGCACAGTATTAATGGTACTACTTCCACGTACTGATACACCCTGTTAACTGGTTCAGCCTTTAAGCATTAAATCTTTTTTGTCATTGCTATGCCTGCATTCTAGGTATTGAAATTAAAAGGATCACCAGTGTAATCTTTTTTTTTTTTTTGTGGGACTGGCGTTTGAACTCACAACCGTGCCACGGAGCTATCTCCCCGGCCCCATACTTGTGTAATCTAAAAGTCTTACTGTTGAAAGATTTCTGGTAAGTCTGATGTCTCATGGGGTTCCTGTGCTATTTTAATCAGAGATTAGAGTCTCAACATTTGAATTAATTTCAGTATTGCTGTTATTGTTCCTTCTCTGTCTTATCCAAGCCCCTTCTCCTGCAGACAGACTCAGTTCATCTGAAGAGTAGCTGGGATAAGCAAAATATTCTGTATGGATCATAATAACCTAGTGTCTGTCACTTACAGGCTTGATGCTAGATGAGGATGTCTTAAGCCTTGATGGTGCTTGTGTGAAAATGATAGCATTTCACTGGAAGAAAGTATTTTTCCTGAAATTGTATTGTTTGTGGATAATAAGCGATATAGCTTCTGCCTAAGGAAAATAAACTGAATAATACACATTTTATAATTTTCCTTTTACTTCTCTTCTCTTACAGTCTTCTCTGCATAACTAAAATTCCTACACCAGTGAAGGCATCTCAAAGCTAGACCTCACAGATACTCACAAGCTTTTTTTTTTTTGTACCAGAAATTAAACTCTTGACCCGGTGCTTACCAGGCAGGTGCAGTGCTGTTGAGCTCTATCCCCAGCTCTTCAAAAGCTTTCATTATTAAATTTGGTATGAATTTAACGAGCACAAAGTCTTGTAATTTTTTTTTAAAGTTCTCTTTATGTATGTAGAAAAAAACCTTATTCTTTAAAATTTTATTTGAGACAAAGTCTCACTGTAGTTCAGGCTGGCTTTGAACTCACTATGTTGCTGAGACTGGCCTGAAACTTTGGTAGTCCTCCTGCCTCAGCCTCCTGAGTACTGGGACCACACGTGTGGATTACCATCCCTGTCTCAGAAAAAAATTCTGTCCTAGTTATGTTCATGAAATGTCCTAGGAAAACTTCAGCCTTAAGAAATGAAATGTGATCTCTTGATTAAATACATTGTATACACATAAGATCACACCTAAGTCATTTAAGCAAGAGTATGAATAAGAGGCCCTAGTAATACTGGCACAAACTGGCTGTTTGTGTTAAAGACCCATGAGTCTCATGAGTAAATCATTGAGGCAGGACATGTGTGTGTGGTTGGTTAATGTTTATGTAAACCTGCCTGAGAACCTTTGTGCACTATAGTGAGTTCGGGGCCCTAAAATAAACTCTGGTAAATGTTAGTGCCGAATCTAGAATGTGTCAAGAGCAGAGTTGTAAAATGAAAGCTGAAATACTGAAGTAATCACTGACGTGGGCTTGGATCTGAGACTCCAACACACGGCGGTGCATGTAGCATGTTCTTCTGAGAAAGCACCAGTCACAGGCATAGTGCATGAGGGCAATCCCCTGAGCATGGTTCCGTGCTGCGTGACATTCCATATTATATATTGCTTCTGGCATGGCAGTTTCTGTCAAAACTTCCCCCAAAGTGAATGTGATTATGAAAGATAAAGGTTTGGAATTGATCAGGAAGCCTGAGGCAGCTGTAATGGCGTAACTAAGGGGAAGCAAGAAAACTGGCAGAATTGCTTTGAAAAGTGGCTCAAGGATAGGTTTTTGAAGTGTGAGGAGCTATAGTTTGAGGGAGATTGGTGGGGGTGTGCCTTTACCTATAGTAGTTTAACATCTTTTAAGCATTTGCTGCGCTTTTACAATCACCTATCTGAGAGTGCACCAATTCATGTAAAATGAGAGCAGTATTCAAAGCAAATGGCATTATGGGAAATGGTGCTGGACACAAATTAATATGCTGAGTGCACTGCTTGAAACTGTAGGCCGCTGCTAAGGACAGTATTGAACAGGCGGGCATACTGGAAGTGTGAGCACACATATCCTTAGTTTGCCCACAGGCACTGGGGCTGCAGGGACTGCTTGGTTGAATTCCATAAATTCTGCTGCTACTTGAGGGGCAGGCAGCTGTGGGGCTGGTTCTTAGCTTCTCAGCTTACCCAGCATGACATGGGTGTACTTGTCTGTTTGACTGGATTAAGACTTGCAGAGGAGAGACTGGGTTAAGTTCAAGGAGAAGAGATTGGATTGTAAATTCACTGGGCTCCGTGCTGGCTTTGCCCATTGATGGTGGGGGCCTGTGTGAGACTGTGTCGTGGTGCTGTGAACTTGGGTACTGCATTTGGTCCTGTGCCCCTCCTTCTCAGGCTCTTCTTGTGTGTGCTGCCTCCTGCTGTCATGCACGGAGCACCCCTGCTCTACCATGCCCTTCTGCCGTGACGTTCTTGCTTTGCATTCAGTTGACCAAGGACCAAACCTCTGAACCTATGAGCCAAATAATCCTCACCTCCTGTGAACTTCAAGTGTCAGGTACTTGTGTACAAGCAGTGGACTGTTAGAATGGATAACTTTTTATTTGTAATTTTAAATTTTTATTTCAGATAATGAATAAAAAGAGAACTGAAATACAACACTAGCTTTTATTTTATGTCCCCGGAGTACAAGCCCTTCCCTCTGACATGCTAGACCTAGTTGTGCTAGGTCTAGGCTGTGGCTTTATTAGGCGGAATTAGTTGGTTTTGGACACACTCCTCCTCACTCACTGAGCAGCCTTTTCCCCGTGATAGTTTCCACACCCAAGAGTCACTGGCAGTACTACCCTGCCACAAAAGCCGGGTTACTTCCGGAGGGTTTCTCCTGTAGACTAAAATGCCCAAACTCTGGCGAGCAATTCATTTATTTTTATATAACCAGAGTATGCCAGAGAGGTCCTCTAGAATGCGTATTGTGAGTTGCTGGTGTGCATCTCCATCTGGTGGATGTGTATGTGAAGAGCTCATTTATTGAAGAGTTAAATGTATGCCAAGGGAGGGAAAGCTAGGAGTTGTGACTTCAGTATCTATACAGTCCAGTCTCTGTAATTGTGTCTGTTAATAATGGAAACCTTAATTAAAAATTTCATAGGTGAAAGCTGTACTGTTTTCTGTCAAACCTTTAGACATAAAAGCCTCTCTAATTTCTTGCCCTCTTCCCTGTAAGAAAAGTTGCACTGCAGATAAATATTAGAGCTCAAAGTATATCATCAGAAAGAGCATGAAAAAACAATGAACGTAGTGTTCTCCAGGTTGCTCTTTACAAGGATGACAGGTTGGAAAGAAACACTGAATCAGTGGTGGCAGAAGATCTACCAGCTGACCGAGTCATTTATATTCTATGTATCTTTCTAGGAGTTTTTCACATTGCCTTGAAGAGTTTGATACAACAGTCTTTCAGTACAGTTTATATCTTACCTTCCCTCACCACGTTTGTCCTGCTAATAGGCTGTAGGAGCCATCTAGTTGTATTTCAGAAGAAAGTCAGCAAAGATCTGCATGTCCTCTTTAGGACGAAAGTGAATGAAGACTCAGTTGCAAGGCTGTGGCCACAGAAAGTGTGAGTGAAGGAGGTGAGTTCTTTGTGAACACAGAAGCTGCTAAGGTTTGTGGAGCTGTGCAGATTGCTGAGGAAAATAAAGCTCGTGGAATTCCTCCCAGTCTTGTTAGTGGAAGTTCTGGGGATACTTTGAGAATAGGATCTGTCCCTTTAGGAACAAGGAAGATCGCTTCATTTATGCAAGTGTGGTCTTCCCGTGCTGCAAGTCTGCATGAAGGCCCCTGAACAACCCATCACTTTTGAAAAAAAAAAAAAAATGAATGTGTCAGATCTAGACACAGGTTAAGAAAGACGTGTGAGGGCACTTGGTTATGCTGTTGCTGCCTCCCTCTGCTTGCAGGAGGTCACACAGCTTTCGAGTCATGTGACGTGAATATTGCACGCAAAACAACTCAGCATTTATTTTGAGAAATTTATTAAAATAGCAAGCATCAGTTGTAGACAGAACTAATAGTCATTTGCACCAAATCATAATAGAAAAGAAGAGCAATTTTAAATATAGTTTTAAAAACACATATGGCTAAGGCACATCATCTGTCAATAAATATGCTACTTTTTCAGAGGGCCAGAATGAGTACCTCTAAAATGAATATTGGTACTAAAGGACAAGCTTTGCTGTGGCTAGTCTCAAAGTGATGACTATTACCTAACAGCATTTAAAAAATGGACAATATGAAATATGTCACAGTTTTCTCCAGTTTACATATAAAAGGTTCTGTTTCTTCATATATTCCTTGGCAACAGTGAATTAAGGATAACATACAAAAGATTACCTCCCAGAAAGTAAAGGCATCTTGGGATTTCTCAGAACAGCTTGAGTTCTTGGAAAAGTGCTTTCAGGTGCAGTGACCTTTCAGAAGTTTATGAAACCCAAAGGCCTTTTTTTTTTTTTTTTTTTTTTTTATGGCCAGCTCAGCCTACCCTGGAGGCTGGGAAGGCATGACATGTGGTGCTGGGATCAAACCTTGGTCCCTGTACTTGTTTAAGCCGGCACTGGAAACCACTGAGCTATTTCGAACCCAGGCATTTCTATATGTAAGAAGACTGCTTTTTTAAGTGGCCCATTACCCAGGAGCTGCAGAGGCAGTGGCTTGTGGCCTGTGTGCACACTCGGCCACCAAGGCCTTTTAATGTGTTTTGTGCTTTTGTTATGAGGGTTAAACTTGTATAGCACTTTCACGTGTTGCTTTAGTTCATCTCTAAGATGAAGCAGTCAATTTTGTATTTTCCTGGACTTTTCCTGTTATAGCACCTGGCTAGTTTCAGGACGTGAGTTCTCTCTGGCAACAGGTGCTGCTGCAGCGGAATAGGCTTCGAGTGTTTGTAGGATATGGCCACAGCAAAGAGGACAAAAAGTAACTTTCCCCAAGGTAGCCAGATTGTTTGGTCTTTTGGAATAGATTCTTTGATTAAAACACTATTAAAAGTCACCATGTTGGACTTACATCATTAACGGAAGGCCATTAAGACTTCTTGCTAGATACCTCAATGTTCGTGGCAGAAGTTAGGCTGCATAGATCTCTAAGATGAACGTTATACATTCGGTTTCTCCATTCAGGTCTTCAGCACTTAGGTTACTGGGCAGTGAGGTAAGAGACAACAGGAATCTTGGTGGGGTCCACATCTCTTTGGTGGGTGGGGGAGGGCAGTATACAAGAAGGAAGAGGAGTTTATCTGATTTAGTTACTACTGGGATATGATATTCAGCAAGGTTGAGCTGGAAAATATGCTTGTTTTTTACGTGTAAGTGACACATGGTCGAGGCTTTAGGAAATCTTTAAAAAAAATTATAGAGAGAGGGAGAGAACATTTGGAACCTATGTGCTCAGATACAGCAGACCATATAGCTAATTTCACTCTGAAATGTCTAATGATATTATTTCCGGTTGGTAAGATTTTTATCCTCTTATATATATGAAGTTGACCTTAAATTAAATGAACAATTTTTACTTCACAAAATACTAAGTTTAAAATCAGTCCCCAAGAAACAGTTGGATACAAAGCATCTAATCACAAAAAATAGAAAAGGCATTCAAAGAGTACTTTGGAAACAAACTGGAGCCACAGAGCGTTTAGTTGCTCTTCTCCAGGGACCTGTAGTAATCCGTGAGCACTTTCCATGCTTTCGGGGCCATGAAGCCGTCTGGAGGGTTCTCTCCTTCCCTGGCAAGCTTCCTCATACGCGTGCCGGAGATGAAGTCGAACTCACTGTGCCTGTCACAGTATAGCAACAAAGAGCTCAGTGGAGGCAGTTACCATCGCTTTTAAGGATTCCTGCAATCGGGTTGTAAGTTTGTAGAGCCACATTTTTTTTTTCTGTAAAATCCCATGTCTTTGAAAATGGGCAGGAATTTGCAGAAGAAAAGGGAAGTAACAACAGCTATATACTCAATATTTTCTCAAGCCGGGCGTGGTGGCTCACGCCTGTAATCCCAGCACTCTGGGAGGCTGAGGCAGGAGGATTGGTGCGAGTTCAAGACCAGCCTGGGCTACAAAAGTGAGCTCAAGGCCAGCCTCAACTGCATGGCGAGACCCTGTCTCAAAAAGACAAAAAAAAAAAAAAAAAAAAAA
>PVJA010029072.1:0-27014 GCA_004027025.1 Myocastor coypus | reverse complement strand
AAAGTCATTATCAACTTAAGGCAAGTCAAATACTATGTAAGAGAAAATCTTTTAGATCAAGAGCCAACCAAAGACTTCTTAGATTCTACAAAAAAAAAAAAAAAAAATACAACCCTAAACAAATTTTTTTTAAGATTTTGTTTTTGTTAAACCTCATTTATTTGTTTGTGCTATGGCCAGCTCAGCCCGCCCTGCGGTGGGGTGGCACAGCATGTGGTGCCAGGGATAGAGCAGCGGTCCCAGAATTTCCCTGAACTTTCCTCGGCAGGTGCTTTAGACCACTGAGCCATCTTGCTGGCCCCTAAATAAAATATTAATAAATCTTACTGAAAATAAAATTTAGCTGTGTAATACTTTTTTTTAGGAAATGAAAAGACACTTCTTTTCTTTGTATTTTTATTTTTTACAATAGTTAATAGATTGCATAATGTTGCCTTCATCATAGTTGTTCAGAGTATAAGATGCAGACATGATTTTTTATCTAAAAATTGTTAGTGCAGATCTTTCTTTTCATTGCACAAAGAGAAAGTAGCTGCATATTTAATCCAATAGTCTCTAACAGAAGAGGATGTATGAGGCAGAACTCCATGAGAAAGTGAACTTTTAGCTCAGGGCTTTCTCATAGCAGTTGATTATTGTGTTGAAAACAAACCAAAATATAATACATACATACATACATACATACATATATACATTTTTTTTAAGAAATGAAAAGACAATTGTTAGAATTAGGGAAAATATTTTTTTTGTTTTTTGTTTTGTTTTGTTGAGGTTTAGAATAGAATGTTTATTGGCAAAGAAAGCTTCTGTCCTCAGAGAAAATAATTTCAAATCACCTTACCAATCAAGTATTACATATGTTGAATACGTTTTTTAAAATGCTCAAAACTTAATAATCAAAAAAATTTAAACACACAAAGGGTATGAGGAGACATTTCTCCAAAGAGAATACAGAGACAGCAAATAAGCATGTAAAAATATGTTCAAGTGCTGTAATCCCAGCATTCAGCAAGCTGAGGCAGGAGGATTGATGTGAGTTCGAGACCAGCCTGCGCTACAAAAGTGAGCTCAAGGCCAGCCTGAACTGCATAGCAACACCCTGCCTCAAAAAGACAAAAAAATAAAAATATGTCCAACACTATTAATCATTAGAGAAGCAAAAATAAAAACTACACTTCTATTAGGAAAGCTAAAACAGCTACAGTCATGCGGCAAGGTACTAGCGAGAATGTAGGAAAGCTGAATTGTTCATGCATTGTTGGTGGAAATACAAACCGACAGTCACTCTGGGAAACAATTTTATAGGGTTTTTTTTTTTTTAAGACACTAATTGTGCAACCCTGGTACAACACTGGTAAGCCACTGCTGGTCACTTATCGCAGTGAAATGAAGGCATGTGCTGACACAAAAAAAACCTGACCATAAATATTTATAGCAGCTTTAAGCATAATGGCCAACAACTGGAAATAACCCAGACATCCTTCAATGGATAAACTGTGTTATGTTCATACTGCATAATGATACTTCGCAATAAAAAAGGAGCCTGTTGTGCACACGAAGACGTCCTGTGAGTACTTCCTCCGCCTCAATCAGTTCTGCAACTCTCTGGACATCAACTGGGCTCCTAACGCTCCAATTCAGTCCTAACACTAGTCAGCCGCTCTGCATAGTGGCAAGGGCTTAGTCTCACTTCACATGCCAAGAGTAAACCATGGCCTATAAAGCTGGTAGTTCCATGAGCCCCTCTGTGCTTCAGCAAGTCGCTAGCATGTCTGCCACACTTCAAGGTAGCGTGTTACTTGCTAGCATTTATGTAGCATGAAGAATGCATCTCACGAATCATCACATAGAAACGATGCTCTATTAGTCAGTGCTTTCCAGAGAAACAGAAGTGATAAGCTCCATTATCTCTGCCTGTCTGTCTATCTGTCTGCCTGTCTGTCCGTGCATCTATCTATCTGTCTTTCTCTCTGTCTCTGAGAATAAAATTATATGAAAACGCTTACATATAACTTTAAGCAGAACTTCCTCAATAATTAGGAAAAAAAAGAAGTGCAGAATTTTCTGCCAATCAACTTCTATTTTCTCTCAAACTTCATGGACGTGCTTTTATATGAATCTATGCAAAGTGGCCTATACTGGGTGTAGAGACATGGAATGGTTGAATAAAAAAGATCAATACTTACAAGATGAGATCTATAACAAAACCTGCCTTATGTGACTACAGGGGCCGAGATGTCTCAGAACAGAATGTCTGCAGGCTGGTGGTCCTAGGATGTTGTAGCATCATTTTTAAGCGAGCAGGGGAGAACTCAGATTTCACCTAGAGAAATGTACTGCCCCTCTTCCTCAGGCCTGGAAGGGAACCAGGGCAGTCACTGTTCCTGAGTGCATAAGGCCTGCAGCCTGCTTCACAGGGCTCAGTTCTTTTGGGTCTAAATGGACCAGACTTGTCTTGGCTGCGAGTGTCTTCCCTGCAAGACCATTACCTCTGCACTTAGTTCCTGGGTCTGATTCTTGGATGTGGTTTCTTTACTCTACTTGCACAATGTGGAGAGTCTTATATTATCTTGCCAAAGACTGTTCCCTACCCTTCATACTTGGCCTTAACTGTGATTTATAATTTTCAGCCTTGTAAAGTATTTCTATAACTACCAGTATATCAATAACTACCAGCAAAAGCCATCTGTTTCCATTGCCCTTGAGATTATTGTTTTTCTTAAACATCTGTAACACTTGAGATATTACCCTTGCTAGCTCATTCGCCGTATTCTATGTCAGCTCGCTGCCAGTGAAAACCTGCACCAGTGCAGCTACGCTCTGTAGAGGGCTGCGTTCTTCATCTGCCACTGATGACAGAGTCCGACAGCCAACCAGCTGGCAGGTCATCCAACTCCAACATCCTACTTTTGAATCTGTTTCTCAGACCATGCCTATACTGCTTCCCCGGGAAACACTGTGACATAAAGATTTACGTGCAGGCAGTTTGTTGAGGAGAGCTTTTTGCAACAGCAGCGGCTAAGAGTAAAATGGAGAAAGCAGAATTGGTCGCATGAAGAAATGGAGGAATTTGAACTGGAGATCTCAGATGACTCCATGGCTGAGATGGAGCTTTTAAGTTATCTCAGATCTTAGCAGTCTTCACGCACTCACATTTTCTGACATTCCCCGGGAAAGAGTACAGCGTGGGGTAAAGCCCTCAACTGTATTCTGCGAGGTGACAGAGAGGGGCAGCTGTGAACCACGTTTGAGGAAGCTCAGTGTTCACTGTAGCGTTGTCTCCATCAGACAAGAGGAAAAGATCAAAAAATTAAAATCTATGTGACCATCTGAAAAGGAAAGTCCTGCTCCTGGGAAGCAATGCTAGCCAGCCAGCCGCTTAAATAAAGCAGAGAGTGAGACCATCGGTTGGGTTGCTAGAGAGAGAGAAAAGGGACGGAACCGTGTGCTGATCTATCGCGATTTTCTCTGAGGTCATATGTACATGGTTTTTGCACGGACTTATACAGATTTTTCAGATGAATAGAAAATAAATTTCTAGTTCTGACCTCTTCTCCAGGGGAATAGGAAGTGTTTCTACAATAGGAAGATTGGTGTTTCAAAATTCAAAATGTTGTGCTTTTTGTACTGTTTAAGGATTTTCATCTTTTTTTTTTTTTTTTTTTGCAGGACCGGGGTTTGAACTCACAACCTTGCACTTGCCAGGCAGGCACTTGTGCCACGGAGCTATGTCCCCAGCCCCTTTCATCTGTTTATTTATTTATTTTGTATTTAGTACAGGATCTCACTGCACAGATTGGACTCATTTTCAGCCTCTGAAGTAGTAGGATTACAGGCGCACACCACCACGCCCAGTCTCCATCGCTGGCTCAGCATGCCCCAGAGGCAGAGCTGGCGTGTCACCCTGGGGATCAAACCCAGGTCCTCGTGTCTGCCTAAGCAGGTGTTTTAATCCACTGAGCTATCTGGCCAGCCCTTATTTATTTTTAAATAGTAGCAAAATTCACTGTTTAAATGGAGAAGCAAAAAATCTGAACTAATTTTAAATGATAAAATAAAATTTTGAGTAGCATTAGGAAGTAATTTTCATGGCTGAGCAAGGTGAACAAAGCTGAACAATTAGCCCTTAAATTCAAACTCATCACAGGGACAAAGTTACTCATGGTCCCTGGCCTTGAGAGATAAGTTTTGTCTCTAAGTCTGTAGCCTGATCACTAGGAATCACAGAACAAGAAAATATTTTAGCACTGTTCCCATGACATTCAAGTATCCTCTGAAGATAAAAGCAACCAGGCAAAAAGACCCAGTTCTCTACCCATGTGACGTACTCTCTCAGCCCAGTCACAATGTGAACTATTGACTGCTGTGCCATTGCTACGCACAATCAGGAACTGGAACCCATGGTCTTTAGGTTCAGAGAGATGACAGTCAACAAGAACCAAGCGGCTTCATCAGGTGCTTGATTATAATAAAAACTGGATTTTAAAGGGTTACTATTCCCTGGAGCCAAACGAACTTAGCTGTGCTGTGAGTACTGCTTAAATTTCAAAACACAATCACCACAATGTAGCAGACATGCTATAACAATCGAAGTAAGAAGAGCTAGCTTTTTATTTGTTTTACGTGTTTAGTAAGGGTATACAGGGTCTCACCAGACAGACCAGATTCATAGTGATCCTCCTATTTACAGACTCTCAAGCCCCAAGCACTGGGATTACAGGTGCACGACACCATGCCGTCTCAGCTGCCATCTCATCGTGCCTTGGGGGTAGGGCCAGCACTGTGGTTCCTGGGATAGAACCCAGGTCCCTGTGCTTGCCTAAGCAGGCGCTTTAGTCCTTGGAGCTACCTGGCCAGCCCAAGAACAAATTTTAAGCCCCAGGTTCACCAAATACCATTTCATTAAGTTGCTTAAATTTTAAACTATGTATTTTTTTTTCACCTACAGAAGAAATGCAAGAGGACTGGAAAATTATAAAAGTCAGAGGTTAACTGAAAAGAAAAAGTGAAATATTCATGTTTACCTATAAGAGGAGACATTGCAAGTTCACACACACACACGCACGCACATGCACATGCACACGCACACACACACACGCAGCTATTTTGAGACAGGACCTCACTATGTAGCTCAGACTGGCAAACTCATTATGTGGTCTTCTTTGGCCTCAGACTCACAACAACCTTCCTGCCTCAGCATCCTGAAAGCTGGGATTGATAGCATGTGCCTCCATGTCCAACTAGATTGTTCTTAAACCTTGCAATATCTGTGTGTGGACTCTCAACAGGAATCTCCTTTAAACGTCATATTACCTTGAAGAGAATGAGGTGCCAATGTCTGATTAAGAAAACAAAGTACCATTCTCTTGTATCAAGGGATATTTTATAAACTTGTTATTTCTTACCACCAAAAGATCAATGACCACTTTATGTGAGCTACCTACAAAACAGCTAGGCAACTTCCATTTTTGAGGGTTTGACTACACCTTTCCACAAATCATCTTCCTGGTGTAAGAAAGTAGTAAACGTAAATTTTGGATTTGAACAGAAGTCTGTCCAACTAAAAGCTACTTCCTTTCACTGTCACTTGGGCCAGCAGTATCTAAATTGATCTCAGGGCTGATCAGTTTCCCAGCACCTTTAAGTCATTTGCACACATAGCCCAAGGGTCCTAACCAAGTAGCCAGCGGCAACTTAATGTTGATCCACTTTTAAGTCAAATTTTTAAAGCAAGAAAATGTCAAAATGGTGACCTTAAGAAATGCAAAATGAATACTGACTATGGCTTTACCTTTCTGGCACTTAAATACCCTGTGATACAATAATGTTCTCTCTGTTTTTTTACACATTATTCCTATCATCCCACAGGTACTTGCTAATGAAGATAACAATTTTTATTTTCTTCCTCATTTCTTTTACATGAAATTAAATGTCATAGCATAATCTCTGGTGTCACAATCATACTGCATTTCTGCATCTCTAACTTGATGTTTCCCAAAGTTTCTTGGTTTATTTATTTGGTTGTTTGGGGACGTGGGTGGTTGTTTGTTTGTTTGTTTGTTTGTTTAACTGATTGGTTGATTGATTTGGTGCTGGTGAAAGCCCAAAGCCTCATGTATGCTAGGCAAGCCCGATTATTTCATTTTGTGTTTTGCTTTGCTTTGCTCTGCTTTGCTTTGCTTTGCTTTGCTTTGCTTTGTGCTGGAGCTAGAGCCCAGGGCCTCACATATGCTACCTCTAAGCCCTTGGCCCAAGTTTTGCTAAGTGACATTGATGCCCATTGGCTTCAATTTTGACGACAAGATGTTCAGAGTGGCGACAGAAAGAGATATACAATGACACCAAAGAAATCCTGATAGCTATCCATTGGTTTGAGATAGTAAATAAGAACAAAATGCAGAAAGAACACGAAGAAAGGAAGGATTGGTCTATGCCACCTTTCTCTACACTTTCTGCCTTAGTATTAATATTGATATCCTACAAAAAAGCAACAGTTGGAGAAAAGCACTGGACACCATGCCAGAAGACCAGAAAGGGAAGAGGACACCACTTGGCTGAAGAGAGGAGGCCCTAAGTTGGAGCTGCTCAGAGAAAACCAAGTAAAAGCGCTGGCAAATGAAGAAAGGGAAGGAAATACGTGCAGATGCCAAAATCAACCTGCAACAAGAAATCTGTAGATCAAGCAATACGTAGGCAGGGGGCTCTATTAGGTGGTGAAGCAAAAAAAAAAAAAGAATTCTTGAACAATAAAAACTATTTTTAGGGGCCCAGCGGGATGGCTCAGTGGTCTAAAGCGCCTGCTTGGGGAAGCTTGGGTGGCTTCAGGGACCGCGGTTCGATCCCCGGCACCACATGCTGTGCCAGCTCTGCCCTCGGGGTGGGCTGAGCCAGCCATGAAAATGAGTGAATAAACAAACAAGGGTTCTGAAACAAGAAAAAAATAATAATAAATAAAATAAAATAAATTCTTTTAAAAAAAACTATTTTTAAAGATACCACAGAGGATTGTAATGTGTTTTGAACACATTTTAATTTTGTTAAATGTAAATACAACAATAAAACCCATGTAAAAACTGTTCACAAATAGCTACATTAAAATTCTATGTGACTGAAATATAGAAAAAAAAATGGTGAAGCAGCCCACAGGGCTACCGGTGGGACTCTGTCAAGGGCGAAGCAGGAATCCCGCTCTGGAAATCCTTGTGAGGGGCAGCAACAGCAAGACAGAATCAAGCCAGTATAGATTTGGGATATGAGGCCCCTCAGCTCTTTGCTTTCCTCCAAACAAAGGACACTGCAGCCTGGAAGCAAGTTTTCCTGATACGCAGAGGAGAGAGTGACTGGGAAACTCTGAGTGGTCCACAAGAATTTGTTTTTTCCACGCACCATAGTGGTTGCCTGGAACCTTAGCCACAACCAGGTTTGGGACCACAGATGCAGTGAACGTGAAGAGTGAAACAGGAGCAAGTCTCCTACCCTGTGTCCAGTAGCATGGGTGGGGGGCACAGGGATGTTAAGTAGCCTTGTGCTGCAGCAGGGCCATGAGAAGGAAGGCAGCGCTCCCCCAGCCTTGCGCCCAAGGATGTGAGAGGGGACAGATGATCCGGTGGAGTGGAACAGAGGAAACTGTACTATGATCAGGAGGGGTCGACAAGGAGCAGGAGGGTCCATGGACAGGGAGCAGCCTCGTCTCGTCTCTATTGCAGGCAACAAGGAGAGTGATGCAGAGACAAACAGGGGAAGGAAACATGGGTGGGCCCCCCAGAGACCCGCAGAAAGTTGGCATCTGGAGACTCTGGCTCCAGCCCCACATTGGAGTCTAAGGTCAGCCCTGTATGCAGTGCTAATCCTACTGCAGGCTTGGCAGGGTTACCCAGGAGAGATGGGTAACCATCCAACTTGAACAGTACCGCATAGCTGGGATACTGGAGAAATTTTACTCTTATTATTTGTTTGTTTGTTTTGTTTTCATGTTTCTGTTTTGGTTGTTTGAGTCATTGCTTTTACCATTTGAATTGCTTTTTTTTTTCTCTCTCTTTATTGAACTATCTGTCTTGATTTTATGCTATTTTCATGTGAATGAACAATGCTCTTTCTGGTTCAGTTCGATAACCTTTGCGGTCACCTATATTTTTTCTCTCGTGCCCTCTTGGTCAGTTTCCCTAAGCCATAGGTGATCACAATTTGCCCTCCTTCCTTGCTTTTATGATATTTCTTTTTATCTATCCCTCTAACATCTCCTAACCTTCAATTTTCCCATCACAAGATAAAATCACTCTGGAAGAAACATATTGCATACAAGTTCCTGTAATCTTGCTTTCATCATTTTTTTTTTTGAGACAGCGTCTCTCTATGCAGTTCAGGCTGGCCTTGAGCTCATTTTTGTAGTCCAGGCTGGTCTCCAACTCACACCGATCCTCCTGTCTCAGCCTCCCAAGTGCTAGGATTACAGGCATGCACCACCGTGCCAGGCACTTGCTCTTATCATTAAAGGTATCAAATTAATAGTTACCTTAGCTTCCTGGTTCCTAGGCTGTGTTGGGTGCCATGGTTATTGCTAGTTGTAGCCAAGGGGTCATGCTTATTTTAATCAATTGCTTTCCCTTATCTGACAACACTGTGTTGGTCTCGAGTCATAATATCAGTATAGTCCAGTAACAAAGCAGAGGATGCTTAGCAAAATAGATAGCAACTTCTCAGCCCTAATAAATTGGGAAAAGAGGATCTTTAGATAAACATAAATGGCAAGGGGTAGTTACACATATAAAGCATCTCTGAGGGTTAGACATTTCCTACGGAAACCTCAATACTAATTACAAAGCTACTATCATAAGCAATGTACAAGTATCAACACGGAAAAATAAAATAAAATTTTAAAAAATAGAACCTAGAGCTTTCACTCACAACTGATCCTCCCAGGATTTCAAGAACCTTGTTCTATCACCGGAGTCTATACCTGTTCACTTTCTGAAAGACTAATCTCAGTGAGACATCTGAAGCTATGTTCATCAGGTCTTCTCATCATTTCTTTTGGCACCAACTCATAACATATGCCAATTGGCACACAACCTGGAGCACAGAAGACAACCAGAAGTGAATGGGACCGCCTATGGGCCCCACAGATTCTCATTCCAACCAGTACCAGGGCCCAGCCTTTGAGTAGGACCACCTGCCAGCCCGACAGATCCTCATTTGAGCCAGCGCCAAGGCCTGGTGTGTGTGTGTGTGTGTGTGTGTGTGTGTGTGTGTGTGTGTGTGTGAACCAGGAGCAGAACATTTTTGTTTATGTTTTTAAGGAGCAGAATGTCTTCCCAGATTGGCACAGCTGGTTCACGCCCAAGGGCTGCAGCAGGAAAAAGTGGAGCACAGCTGCCAGATCCAAACCACACCCACCTGAATGAGTTTGAACTTGGTTATATCCAGATCTGGTGCTAAGGTAATAACTGCACCAAAGCTCTACACCAAAGGCCACAAGACAGTACTATATAAAATGTCAAAGAGAAGGAGCAAAATCCATTCTCAGGCCCCAAGCTCACCCAGCAGAAATGCAGCAGGAAATAGCATAGAGGAAATTGGAAATCACACACCTGATATCTCTGAAATAATGGCATCTGAAGTAAAGAAACAACTGCAAAAAACTATAGAGGAAATGATATCAGAAATAATTATTGACATAAAAAAATGAGAACTATAATGAAAGAATTACTAATTGCTTCTAAACAAGACACTGATAAAAACATAAAGTATAGAAAAATGATAGACTCCTTGAATGAGCAATATAGGAAAAAAATAGAATACATCAAACAGATTTACAGAAATGCACAGGAAATTAAAACCTCAATCACAAGCTGGCATAATCATTTGAATGAAAGTGAAAAACCCATGAAATAGGGCAAACAAACACAAGAGAAAAAGAGGCATACAACAGCAGGTAAATAACATGTCAAACATAAGGCAGTACAGTGGATGAGGAAGCAAAATCCAAGAATACACTGTACAAGACTTCACCTATCAATTGATTGGTTTATCTTGAAAGTTTTATTTAGATGGTAATTTCAATAGTTCTATGATTTGTGCCTCAGGAATACAACTGTTTTGTTTTGTTTAGAAACTTTATTTATTTTATTTTTTTCTTGTTTCAGAACCTTTGTTTGTTTATTCACTCATTTTTATGGCTGGCTCAGCCCACCCCGAGGGCAGGCCTGGCGCAGCGTGTGGTGCTGGGGATCGAACCGCGGTCCCTGAAGCCACCCAAGCTTTCTCAAGCAGGCGCTTTAGACCGCTGAGCCATCCCACTGGACCCCATGGAATACAACTGTTTTTATGAATCATAAATAATGCTTTGTCCTGGCTTTATGGTTTATTGATTTAGAAATAAATTTTTTGCAAATTTATTGGAATTCAGTGTAGATACTGCCAAAATCTATATCAATTTGATTGTGGGGAACTTTGAGAAATCATATACTAAAAAAAGAAACAGTATTCTATATGATACATTTTAGTTTTGGAATATGTCTATAAAATAAACGTGTACATTGTTCTCAAAAAAAAATTTTAAATAGAAAATTACAAGATACAAAAACAACATGCACCTAACTTCCAGCCTACTCAGGGCAGCTCCATGCGATAATAAGATAAAAATAACCAGGAGGCTTCTACCTGAGTTTTTGAAATGGTGTCACCAAATAAAAATATAGATGAATGAGGCCACAGAGAAAATAAGCTGAAAAATAATCTCTCATGTTAAAACAAAAGAGATAAAGATCCTAGAATAGACACAGATTTTAAAACATAGAGGAGGTCCCGGCGGGATGGCTCAATGGTCTAAAGCTCCTGCTTGAGGAAGCTTGGGCGGCCTCAGGGACCGCGGTTTGATCCCCAGCATAATATGCTGCGCCAGCCCTGCCCTTGGGGCGGGCTGAGCCGGCTATAAAAATGAGTGAATAAACAAACAAAGGTTCTGAAACAAGAAAAAAATAATAATAAATAAAATAAAAAATTATTTATAAATAAATAAATAAAACATAGAGGAGCTTAGAAAATCATGAATGACCCACAAAGAAAAGAAATAGAACCCATGAAAGAGATTCAAGCAGATATTTGGATCAAAAATTCCACTGAAAGTATATGCAGCCAAATAAACCAAAGCAAGGGGAAAATATCAGTTCTAAAAGATAAGATTGCAGTCAGCAATCATGAGAAGAAAGATTTCTTATAAACAGCAACTGATGATGAAAAGTAAGTCTAACAGCTACAAGATTATTCAAAGAACAACAACATAACATGGCCAGAGTCAATGAAAACACAAGAGATAATGCAAACATTAAAAGCTTTTTAAAAACCTCTTCATAGAATTAATGTCAGAAAACTTTCCAAATATAGAAAAATAGCTTGACATCCATATTAGTGAAGCATATAAAAATCAAATTAACCATGACCAAAATAAATCTATACCAAAGCATGTAATAATCAAGAATCCAGAAATTCAGCACAAGAAGAGAATATTAAATACTGTTATAAAAAAGAAGCAAATCACCTATAATGGAAAGCCCATCAAAATCACAGCAGATTTTGAACCACAAATCTTCAAGTCTAGGAGAACTTTGAATGAAATATTGTAAGCCCTGAAAGAAAATAATCTCCAACTCAGATTGATATACCCTACAAAACTATCTTTCAGAAATGACGGAGAAATAAGATACTTCCAGGACAAAGAACTCTTGTGGAAATTTATGGACACCAAACAAGCTCTCCACAGTATTCTTCAGGACATTGTAGAAAGCAGGAAGGGATTGCAACTTCATAAATCCCAATAGAATGAACCCACCAAGCAAGATAAACTATTAAACATAGAGAAAAGATAAAGAACCAACAAGAAAAAAATAATATGACGAAGAAAAATCAACACATACTTATCAATTCTAACCATCAGTCTGGTATTAGCTATTCTGAGCATTCAAGATTCTTTATTTCCTTTTTGCCTAGTCTTTATTCCCAGTGCAGTACATAAGCACATATGTACATACACACACTGGACCAGTATTTCTTACCTATCCCCAAAAATAGTTACCAATTGGCCATAATCATGGGATTCCCGGTTTTCCAGGCCTTGTTTATGCATAGTTCTCATTGAATAGATCAAGGAAAGACCAGGAATCTATACCACTAGCTACCCAGATTAAATAGGTCTTCTCAACCTAGCCTAATATTAAGCCACCTGGAGCTTTGAATTATCATGTTTGTGCTACATTCACAGAATTTCTGTTGATACTATTCTGGGGCTGGGACTTCAATAACAGGTTTTTTTGTTTTGTTTTGTTTTGTTTTTTGCAGTACCACGACCAAACTCAGAACCTTGTGCTTGCCAGGCACACACTTATGCTTCTGAGATACATCCCCATGGGCAGAGTTGAAAATTCTTTACTGAAGCTTGAGGTGAGGTCCACTCTCAACCTTGCTTTTTTATTCTTAGCCAATCTGAATAATTGCCCATGATAACATTTATAAAAACACAAAGCAATAAATATAAAACCATTCAGTTATCAGGTATCCAGGTGGAAAATTAGGACAGTGGGGTAAGCTGAAAGCAATCATCAAGACGTTACTCACTTTCTGTGGCGTTGTAAATAAGTCAAAGAAGCGCTGCCTTCTCAGGAGCCCACTCTTCTCCGCCTCGTGACACTGGGTCTGGATCAAGTGAATACAGTACAGAGGAGGGAGATGATCAGACTGCTGGGGAGCTCTCAGTAAAAGATTCCTGCCTCCCGTGGATGTCAGTTAGGATGGAAGACAGGAGACACAAGCTAGGAGCAAAAAGGTACTGAGTCAAAGGGGAGAAAAGTACCTCTGCCAAGCGTTCCTAAGAGTTCCTGTCCAGGAATGCAGACTCACTACTGACCTCGGCTGGCCTGGAGACTGGGTTCTCAGCTGCACCACCCTCCAGAGAGCTGCCCTACACAGGCTGTGTACCCAGTGCAGGAAGGGAAGGTCTCCTCCATGACACCTGCCAGGCAAAGCCTTCTGATTGCCTATGGTCGTGTTTGTCACAGAAGATTACGAATTGGAGCAAGATTCCTTAAAAATGTCTGTATTTCTTATAACTGTGTTCGAGCTCAAGAGTCAATTGGCATCTCCTGAATTCTTTGTGTCAGTCTGTTTTGAAATGTAAGCCAGATGGAGCCAGGGACATAGCTCAGGAGCCCAAGTGCCTGACTGGCAAGTGCAAGGTCCTGAGTTCAATACCCAGTTCCGATGGAGGGAAGGGAAGTGAAGGGAAGGGAAAAGAAGGGAAGGGAAGGGAAGGGAAGGGAAGGGAAGGGAAGGGAAGGGAAGGGAAGAGAAGCCAGTTTCTGACCACTAGGATCGTGCTAAGATAGACACTGGTGATGGAGTTTAACGCCTCACCCACCTTCCCCAAGCGGCCTTCACCAAAGCTTGCTTAGGCACCAGCACACTTGGTCCCTCCGCTCACTCAAGTACTCATTTTTCTTGTGTTTTTTCAGTTACAAAAGAGAGAGAAACCATTTAACCTAGTTTAGATCCCAAAGGAAGTTTGTCTCAAGGAATCAAGGAGTCAAACCAAGCGCAGATTGAAGCTTAATCCTGGTCAGACAGATGCAAAAGCTCAAACACACCGTGAAGACTTTTTCTGACATTCTGCTTTTTGTGAGGAGAGCTTCACTCTTAGGAGGCTCTTTCTGCAAGATGCCAAGGGCAGCCAACTGCATCTTCTGGGCCAGTGTTGCTCATAACCTCTGAGAACAGAGCTGCTTTTCATCAATGAATGACCATAACAAAGTCCAATTTTAACTCCTGGGATTGGCTCTTCTAAGATCCCATGTCCCTTCTAAGCCAGGTACTGCTCATTACAGCCCCCAGTCCAAAACAATAAATTAATAAATACATGGAGAAAGGGAGGAGAGTTCTCGGAAGGAACACCAAACATACAAAAGGAACAACTAGATTATATGCTACTAAAGCTTACTGTGAAAAAAATAATTTTTAAAACTTTTTTTTACCAAAAAAATGATGTAAAAAATAATTTTTAAAACTTTTTTTTACCAAAAAAAAATGATATTTGCAGACCTGAAACCTCAAAGATCATAAATCATGTCAAAGATATTTTATCAAAGACTATTACAACAAAATCAAAGTACTAATATGAAATATGAGAAAACAGAGGCATGTCTAGTCTGAGACTTATGTAGGAAGGATCCCAGCCCTGGGTCTTCCATTCCACAGAGATAATGTCACTGAAGCTACAGAGCCACCATCAAACAAGATGATAAACCTAAAGCTCTAGAAGACAAGGAAGGGTCTTACTTGAGAATCAGAAGTAACATGTGGCAGAAGAGCTTTTGTACCCCAAGCCCATTCTTTATGAAAACATGATATCGTTTTCCTTTTATGGCCTCTATTTCCACGTAGGATCATCTACATAATCTTATTTTATCTTCCCAGCAGCCAATGAAGACAGCCAGTACAATATAAGGTAACTTGACAATGCCTCCTCCAGGTCAGTTCCCAGCAATATCCCTGAAGGCCTAGCCACCAGAAGAGAAGGAATTTCAAAAATCCACAGGGCATTCCTGCGACCTCCGAAAGGAACACCAGCCACTGGAAGAGAGAAAAGCAACATTAATCCTAGCTCCTCCTGTTTTCCCATGGTATCTCTTGGGGGAAAGCAATACTTTTCCTACCAGCTTCCACTACTCCTCCCTCACCTACCAGGTGGACGTAGAAGATAACTCCTCCTCCCAAAGACTATTTTCATCCTTAATGTGCATTCACCCCTCGCAATTCAGAATGCCTGGGTTGACTTTGGAAAGAAACTAATATGATCAAAAAAAAAAAAAAAAGAAAGAAACTAATATGATCAACTTTGCGCAATGGCACTTGGTGCCCACATTTTGCTTCTAGGCTTCTGAGAGGAAACACTGGGAAATGAAAAGAATTTAATCCTTGAAATCAAGCACATGATGGTTTCAATCTTGCAAAATATACCTTCTGGCACCTAGTAGGTATGCTGCTAAGTGCTTGCCGTTCCTTGTTAGGCAGTTAAATTCAGGTGTAGGATAGTAGAAGAAAACTTGAACTAGAAACCAGAAAATTTGTATTCCAGCCCTCCTTCTGCCACTCGTTTATTCTGTGACCTTGTCAAGGTGGCAGCGCTTCGATGTTCTGCGGCTTCCTCATTCTTCAACTGAGAATACCGATGCCAGTCTAGCCCACAGAAGACTGTCGTGGGATTAAATAAATGAAGGTTCAGGAATTCATTGAGAAAGGTATAAAGAGCTACACAAATATTAGGGATCACGTTGGACTGTATCCCTCATCAATAATCTTGGGGACAGCCTTTAGAGAGCCCCGATGCTGGCAGGAACAAATGCAAAGTGGCCGTTTCGCTTAGCGAGGTCACTGCTATGCTACAGGTCCTGACAGGCCTGGGAAATGTGGAGGTCAAATACCAAGAAAACATTTCGTACAACAAAAGATTTTGTCAGCAGAACTGAGTACAATGCCAAGTCAAAGATGACCCCTAAAAAGTATGAATAAGCCCTGATCAACATTTCAAAGTAATTTAGGAAAAGGCTGGGCATGGTGGCGCATGCCTGTAATCCCAGCACTTGGGAGACAGAGGCAGGAGGATCAGTGCAAGTTGAAGACCAGCCTAGGATGTAAAAGTGAGCTCAATGGCAGCCTGAACTGCATAGTGAGACCCTGTCTCAAAAAGAAAAAAAAAGTAATTTGGGAAAATCATGGCAAACAGTAGATTTCTCGATGGCTGGACTTGGAGGAAAACCTCAGAAATGATAAGCCCAAACCTTCATTGTCTTAGTGAGGAAACTAAGACCCAGATTCACCCTGCTGATTCCAATCCGTGTTTCCTTCTGCTACGCCTAGCATTTCCTGGCAACGTAAGTAAGGAATAAGAATGCCTCAGAATCCCAGGATACCTTGATTAGATGCTGTTGTCACTGCAGATTCTCCCCAATTTGGACCTCAGAAGGTGGCTACAGTTCTGTGAGGTTTGTGAATTGGGAAGTAATTTGGAAGCTCTATACACAGCTTTATAAAATTTATAAAATTACCATAGCATCTGAAGGGCTTGAGATGAAACTCACCCCAGGCATGCTCGTCTTTTCATGAAATAACTAAAGGACATAGAATGGTTTGCATCGCAGTACATCTCACAAGGTTTCCATTAAATTTCAAAGTTGTTATGTTTAGTTAAAAGAGACCAGCTTTTTTTCTCTCTCTCTCTCTCTCTCTCTCTCTCTCTCTCTCTCTCTCTCGTGAAATAAGTAACTCCAGGGTTTTAACTTCTCTGCAGTACTACTGACATGACCATGTAATTTTTTCCTCCAGCTGGATAGGAGACTTGTCACAGATGAGGTGCCTTGAGGAGGAGGGAGGCCCTCAGATAGAGACCCTAAGTCACCTCAGAGATGAAAGTCCCTTTTCTTTACTGTTTGGAGTGCTGCCCTCTTATTAGAATAAGGACTAGACAGTGTTCACACAGGTATAGCTCACAGAAGGCGCACACACAAGTGTTTGTACACATAAGTAAGCTTAGCCCTGAGCTTGCTCCTCGTCTTAGCTACAGAGAACACACTGGGAGCAACTCCTGTGCAGCCTCAGGCCTGGTGAATGACTAGGAAATGTCCTGAGCTTTCGTAAATGAGGTATCCTTTGGTGTCCTCTGTTACAATCTGAACAGCATCCCTTAAAAAGATACGTTGAAATCCTGCCTGTGCAAGGCGATGATGCAAGTAGTTGAGGGTAAACTGACTGATGTTCTTATTAGAAAAGACACAGAGACAGATACATAACAGATTCTCCCGAGAGCCTTCAGAGAAACCAGGACCCTGCCAGCACCATGATGCAGGCATCCTAGCCTCCAAACTGTGAAAGAATGCATGTCTCTTGCTTTAGGCTGTCCTATTTGGGGTACGTTATTACAGCAACCCAGGGAAAATGACATACTTTTCATCTGCAAGGACAAAAAATTAGGACCAGGACTAGGAAATGCAAAAGGAAAGAAGCAAAACAACTCAGCAGGAGGCCTGCAAGCCTCCCTCACCCAGCAGGCTGCAGGCCTGAGAAGCCACCTCTTCTGTCACATGACTCTGGAGAAAGAACAAAACAGGAAGGTCAACTTTATTGCTGACCGAGTGTCATAAAAATAATTAGCAAATTGCCACAAGGTGTTACCAGAAGGTGATTCAGACTCACTGTTGTTCTGCCTCAGAGAACAGCGCAAAGCAACCAGCCCGGCTGCTAATGTCTCGCTTTTGGAGGAAACCAGGGTGTTTATGAGCAGGTATTAGTCCAGATCGTTCTCTGCAGCTAAGAACTTCTTTTGTGCACCTGGTACATTCTGATTGTGCTCACAGCAAACAGCCTCAGGTGTGGCGTGAAGGTCACAGCAGTCTGAGTAAGTGGATGTGACGGCTCCAATCCAGTCACAAGGCCTGGGGCAGCAGGTCTGCCTGCTCCATTTGCTGCTACCATTGCCCAGGAAACTCAGTGTGCAGCTCCAGACCCTCAGCATTGCTGGCTGCCACAGGGCAGCAGAAGCCCGTCAGCATGGAAACATGAAGGGTTAAGTACTTGGCCCTAAATACGGCCCTTAAGATGCTCTTAAAACCTGATCGCTTGCTTCTTATCAAGCCCTAAAAACCCAACTCTCCCATTCCTTAATTTAACATCAAGGACATTTGGTATACAGACTGTTATGGTTTATGTCTACTTGTCCCCCGAAAGCCTCATGCAGTCATGGGGCAGAAACTTCTATAGATTGAGACTTGACTCATGAGTCACTGGGATTATGTGATTTAGCACTGATCTAAAGTTTGAGACTTGATCCATGATCCCTGGGATTATGTGTTTTAAGTACTTCTGGGATTATGGGTGTAGCCTAAGGCGGATAGGCTGAGGCGGAGAGCCTGACTGTAATATAAAGAGAGACAGAGAGACAGACTGATGCTGTTGCTCTCTGCTACCCTGGTTGGTCCGTTGCCTCTGTTGCCTCTGTTGCCACTGTTGCTGTTCCGCCGCCATGAACTGGATGCTCTCTGCCCTGTTCCACTCAGCGTTGGGCCAGCCGAATGTGAACTGAAACCTCCAGTAACTGTGAGCTAAATAAACCTTTCCTTCCTTCATTTTGAGTGTCGGGCATTTCTCCTAGCAACGAGAGAAGAGAAACTAGGACACAGACATGCTTGTGAGGGACCATCCTATGGCTATCTCTTTCATTTTCACTTTCTATTACTCCTCAAAAACAGAAAGGCTGGCCATGCACGCAGGAGCAGCAAGGCCAGGTGCGCAGGGCCCTGACCTGCTCGCCTCCATTTGTCAGCTTCCCTGTTGCTCCAGGTGCCCTACGAGCTCTGCAGATGTATTTGGAGCTCTTGCCCAAACCTGGGCATTAGGGCCCATTACTATTCCTAAATCATGGATGAAAAAAGAGGGACACAGATAATTGACACAAATAATCATCAAACCAAGTGCCCGAAGCAAGTTAAGACAAAAGTGAGACACATCCAGAAAAGGCTGTGCTCTTACCCACTGAACTGCCTCCACTGCTTCGTCTTTGGACTGGAAAAACATTCCAAAGCCCAAGGCCAGTTTCTGCTTCCAGTACAAGGAGGGAATCTCCAGTGACTTTGCAGACATCCGTAGCTCGCTTTCCAAGGGAGGTGAGGGTGCACGACTTTCTCCTTTGCTCTGTTTATAGGTGGCACAGGCTCAGCAGGCAGCTTTTCTACTTCAAGAGGATGTTGCTATAGAACAGTGACTATCACTAATTATAAATGTGAAATGTTTCAAAAGTAAAACTGAAAAGTTCTCCATACCGAGAAGATAACTATGTGAGACAATAAATGTGCTCATTCCTGGTACCACCTGTCTCGTAGGCCCCGCCCTCGGGTGCACTGAGCCAGCAACCAAGTCCAGGTGTAGTGGCACACCCCTGTAATCTCAGCACTGGGGAGGCTAAAAGTCCGAGCTGTGCAGTGAGACCCTGTACCAAATACTTTAAAAAAAAAAAAAAAAGATGTATTCATTAACTGGGTTATGATAACCATTCACAATGTATGCATATGCCAAAGCCCCCCATTATATGTCTTAAATATGTGTTGTTTTTATCAATTATATCTCAATAGAGCTGGAGGAAACAAGGTAGTAGAGAAAGAATGAAGAGGAAGAGAAAACATAAATTAGAATTAACAAAAATTTGTCAAAAAAGGAGGAGAACCCCTCAAGCACCGCCAGCAAAGCAAGTAATAGACCATGAAAAAGCCACTGCATTTTAAGTTGGGATTAGCAGCAAGGGTGAGAAGCAGGGTGAACTGCATGCCACAGCATGCATGCGTGGGCACTGCAGCGGGCAGAGCATGCCCGAGCACTGGTGATGACTACGACATGGACCCCTCCTCGCTGTCCTTTGGGCATCTGTGACCCACCCACAGGGAGAGAGTCCAACCCAGAGCCTTGAACAAACAAGGACACTTTTAGGGTTGTAGATCTTTATCTTCCTCTTGAGGACACAGCAGATTTCTCACTCACCTGATTTTAAGTCAAAACAAGAAGATTCCTTCAATGATACCATAAATGCTTATGCATATTATAGCCCAACCATACTATACCCATATTTTTAAAACTACACTTTTAAGACTATTTAATACCAGCAGATAATATTACCAGAAGAATACTGTTATGGTTTATGTCTAGTTGTCCCCCCAAAAGCCTCAGGCAGTCATGGGCAGGGACTTCTATGGATTGAGACTTGACTCATGAGCCACTGGGATTATGTGGTTTAGTACTGATCTAGAATTTGAGACTTGATCCATGATCCCTGGGATTATGTGTTTTAAGTACTTCTGGGATTATGGGTGTAGCCTAAGGCGGATAGGCTGAGGCAGAGAGCCTGAATGTAATATAAAGAAAGACAGAAGGACAGACTGAAGCTGTTGCTCTCTGCTACCCTGGTTGGTCTGTTGCCTCTGTTGCCACTGTTGCTGTTCCGCCGCCATAAACTGGATGCTCTCTGCCCTGTTCCATTCAGCGTTGGGCCAGCCGAATATGGACTGAAACCTCCAGTAACTGTGAGCTAAATAAACCTTTCCTTCCTTCAGTTTGATTGTGGGGTGTTTGTCCCAGCAACGAGAGAAAAGCAACTAAGACAAATACTAAGCATGAAAAAAAAAAAACAGGATTCACATAGGCCTCTACAAAGAAACCTACTTCATTAAAATAAATGTGGTTTCTGTTCATCTGAATGAAAGACGATTGGAAGGAAATATATCCAAATTGTCCATAGCGTTTATTTCTGAGTAAACGAATAGCAGAGACTATTATTTTTCCTTTTCAGTTCCTGTAGTTTTAAACACACCATATAGTATCCTGAAGCATAAAATATTTTAAATTCGTGTATCAAACACTAAATAAGAATGTTGTTGTTCAGTCATTAAAACAAGTGTCATGATTCAGCTTGGAGTTGGGGTGTAGGTACCTCCGTCTTGCTCAATGACTGGGCTCAGCGTGTCTGAGGTTCTGGTCCAAGCCCCTGCATAAAAAAATAATAAAAAATAGGAATAAACATTGGACAGGGAATCTCAAGAGCCAAGTTACTGCTCTACCTCTCCTTCACATCTCTCTGCCGCCTATGCCTCAGTTTTGCCAGCTGGAAACAGGAAGGATTGCTCTTAATATCTAGACATGTGTGCTTCCATTATATTTGATGGGCAACTAGTGAACACAACTGAGGAAAGTACTGGAAATGAAGGGAGAAGGAGATAATAAGAAGCACAGGGGCCCAGTGGGATGGCTCACTGGTCTAAAGCGCCTGATTGGGAAAGCTTGGGCGGCTTCAGAGACCGCGGTTCTATCCCTGGCACCACAGGCTGCGCCAGCCCTGCCCTTGGGGCGGGCTGAGCCGGCCATAAAAATGAGTGAATAAACAAATAAAGGTTCTGAAACAAGAAAAATAAATAAATAATTTTTTTTAAAAAAAAGCACGACAGGGGCCCAGCGGGATGGCTCAGTGGTCTAGAGCGCCTGCTTGGGAAGGCTTGGGCAGCTTCAGGGACCGCGGTTCGATACCCGGCACCACATGCTGCGCCAGCCCTGCCCTCGGGGTGAGCTGAGCCGGCCATAAAAATGAGTGAATAAACAAATAAAGGTTCTGAAGCAAGAAAAAAAATAAAATAAAATAAAAAATTCTTTAAAAAAAAGCACAACAGAGAAGAAAGAAGGAGGGAAGGAACACTGGAAACAGGAAGCTCCTTAGATAAGAATCAGGGCAGCAGATGTAAACTCAGCAGATGTTTTAGGTGAATGTTGATTTTAAGTGGGCATCTGACATTTGTCCAGGCCTTGTGTTCCTTTAACCTTTGATTACTACAGATTTGTTTCTGCTTTATTAAACATTTACACACCGCACACAGTGATTTTGCCACACACATCTACCAGTATAAAAATTAATCTCTATGCTTAAAAGGAGTGACTGTAGGAATGTGATGAAATCAGACTGAAATCTAGACTCAGTGCCCAAGGCCCGAACTGACTCACCCTTGAAATACAGCAGCTGTTCCTGTTATCTGCCCATTTTACCTCTAGTCCAGGGCTTATGTGGGAAAGGATTCAGCTAACTAAAGTACTAATTAACCCCCTTCTACCCCAGACTCCCAGGTGCTTTTGGTCCAGGCTCTCAGGCACTGCAAACAGGAGGACAGACTTTCCTCCTGCCCAAGCTGAGCACTATAGAGCTTCTGTATTTCTAGCACAGTATAGGAAACAGTCATTGTCATTCTGTTAATAAATTGGGCTCTCCACGTTCTATCTCTCTTCCAACCCTCAGTGTCCACCTGTTAGAAACAGATTATACTCAATAGCCATTTTTAGGTCTATTATTTTATTTTTTAAATATTTTTGAAAAATATAATTTTTAACAGTATTTTCAACTTGAGCACTATTCACACTGAACACGTACAGCAGCTTAACCTACTTGTTATGGTTTGTGCATAGGTGTCCCCCCAAAGCACCCACACCCACAATAATCAATTACAAATTCCAGCAGCCACCCCATGACTGCATGAGGCTTTGGGGGGAAATCTATACACAAGCCATAACAAGCCCCCATGCTCAGTGAAAACAATGCGAATGAGACTCCCTGGAGTCGTGTCCTGTGACAGCACTTAGTGTGTGCCCTTGACTCATCTGCTTCCTCGCCCTCTTCCCACCCTCTTCAGATATTTTATTCTGAACATAAGTTAGGCCCCTCAAGGTCTTCTGTGGATCTGCCCATCCTTTTGATCCAATTCATTCCATCAAACCAACTCCTTCTGCAAGTCCTAGGCTTTCTTTCCTCCAATGATGTTGAATTCAGCCTCACTGGGGTTAGTATCACTAATTTCCACCAGAGCTATCTCTAGCAAGAACAGGGAGTGCCTTCCCAGGTGCCAGTAACCAGGGCTTCACCTCATCCACACGAGGCTTCAACCATAGTCACACAAAACAGACACAGGTCCCTGTCCAAGGCATTAGCACCCTTCAACTTAGGCTGATTCTTTCAGATTCTTTAAAACATTTCTAGGACCAACCAGACAGCTCAGCAGATTAAAGCACTTACTTAAGCAGACACAGGGACCAGAGTTTGATCCCTGGAATGCTGTGTCAGCCCTGCCCCCAGGGCCCACTGAGAGGGTGATTAAGACTGGGCATGGTAGCACAAGCCTATAATCCCAGTGCTTGGTAGGCCGAAAACAGGAGGATCACTCCAAGTCCAAATTGCATTTTAAAAAAATTAAATTTCTTCCCTCTAACCAACTAAATCATACGGTACACATCATAGTCATGTAATGCTTTGGATATGATTGCACTGATCAATTCATGCTGTGAGGCAAAGAAATAACATATTTTATATATATATATATGTTATATATATAACACATGTATAAACACATATAAACATATATACATATATAAACATATATAAGCATATATATATACATATATATATATATATATGTCACATAAAGACTTGCATCCTTAAAACAATGAAAATAAAATCAAAGGATTTTAAAAATAAGCAATAGGCCAGGTGCAGTGGTGCATGCCTGTAATCCCAGCACTTGAAAGGCTGAGATTTGATGATGAAAATACGTAATACAACCATTGTTAAATTTTTCTTGTTTTGAAATTCTGTATTGTATGTACTCTTAGTTGTTGCTGTTTTTCTACCTTTGTTTCTTCTATTTTTACACTTTAAAATTAAATTAAATCTATAAAAAATAATAAAAAAGAAAAGAAAGGCTGAGGCAGGGGGGTCAGTGTGAGTTTGAGGCCAGCTTGGGCTACAAAAGTGAGCTTGAGACTAGCCTGAACTGCATAGGGAGACCTTGTTTCAAAAAGACAAAAAAAAAAAAAAAAAGAAAAAGCAGTGTACGAGCCATTCTGTTGATATGATTATTGTAGTTATTCTAGAAAGCTGAGAAGACTCGCTGAACCAAGGCCCTGCAAGAACTGATGGCGTAAATGCCCATGTGAGCACCTGTCCTCTGCAGACGCAACATTCTTGCCAAGAAGCATTCTCCACCAGGGATTAGATCGCTACACGTTTTAGGCTCTGGGTTTCTGATTTTCAATTTATTTCCAAAGACACCAGGAGAGTGAAATCTCCCCCAAATCATACATTTAAAACAGACAGGCTGTTACAAAGAGAAGGATGGGAAGAGCAGGGTAAAAGACATCTTTTCAAAAATGTATTTATATTTTTTGCATAAATGTGGATGAGTTGTGGGTCCCTGGACGTGACCTTGATTCGCCAGCAATCTTGAGAACGTAATGTTCTGGGACAGCTACTAGGCCTTGACAATCAAGCTGCCTGAATGAACTTCACTTTCTTTAAAGGTACCTCAACTTTCACTTTTGAAAGGTCTGGTAGCCAAGTGGAATTACAGGTCCCTGGGCGTGGTGCTCACACCCTACCAGGCCATCCTAGTGGAGAGACAGCCGTCTGTGGCTCCCTGCTTCATCGAGGGTCAGAATTTATTCAGTCTTAGCTTGTCATCATAAATCAGTGTTCTTGGCTTTTTAATCACTCCTGTTCCTTGGTTCTGAACTGCTTTCAGGGTAATAAATCAATTAGAAAAGGTAAAGTGCTTGAAAATATTTTTTTAAGTGTGCACATGTTTATGCCAAGAACAAAAGCAATGTGCTTAAAAGTGAATCTGGTGTTCCAGGTGCAGCGCTGCTATGCATGGGTCTTAGTTCTAATAAATCCCACCATAATCTCGCTGAGCTGAATTGATTCATTTCTCCTTTGATAGTTCTCTTATTTTGTAGACATAAAAACAAATCATATTTCTTTGAGATACTTGTTCTGGTTGAAGAATAAGGACAGCTCTATTTTTCAGCAGGAAAGATTGAATTATATATAAGAACAATTGGATGGCCAAAAAGCAAACCAGAACAAAGAATTGATAAGCATCATGAAATGATGGAGTTTTTTTTTTTGTTGTTGTTGCTGTTTTTGTTTTTGTCTTGTTTTATTTTTTGTTTCAGAACTTTTGTTTGTTTATTTACTTATTTTTATGGCCGGCTCAGCCTGCCCTGAGGGCAGGGCTGGCACAGCATGTGGTGCCAGGGATCGGACTATGGTCCCTGCAGCCCCCCAAGCTTTCCTAAGCAGGCGCTTTAGACCACTGAGCCATCCTGCCAGGCCCAGAAATGATGGAGTTTTACTGGTGGAAACTTTCTAGAAAATTAACACACAAGAAAAAAAAATAGACCACATTGGAATTAAGACTAGAAATAGAAAATAGACAAATCTAAGTGCCAGTTGTAATCACTTAGTATTAGCTGTAAAAGAAAAAAAAAAAAGATTTGAAAAGGATGCAGAAGTCATGTATAAGCTCAGTGGAAAAGCATGAGGATCAATTAACAATTCTTCCCTGGGTGAGGAGCAGATGGGGAGAGGCGTGCGTCGTACTTATTTGCCCTTGGATACTGGACAACCTCAAAGCAAGATGGGCCAGCCCTTCTCTTGTTCTAACAAGGAAGGAGAGTTTCTCATAAATCCTCTTTTCCTCCTACTGCCTTTCCACTGGCCACTGCTCTCCTCACCCTTTTGCCTCTTGCTTACAACAAAGCAAGTTGCATCCTTTGTGTCAAGCCCTCTTCCCTGCCTCCACTCCTTTATTCATATCCTGCCTACTGTATAAGCCCAGTGCCTCAGAGAAGATGGTATCTACCCTCAGCCTCAGCAGGAAACTCCTTCTGGGTCTAAGCCGGTCATGGTGGCCCCATGTCCCTTAGCACCCCTGACTTAGGCACCACACCATCTGGCCAAGGAAAGCAAAAGCAAGTAGCAGAAGGCTTTCAACTCTTACAGGGATGCAAGAAAAAAACAGCCTCTGCTTCCTCAGGGTGCTAGTCTCTGTGTGTGGTGCCTGGAACTGCGGTGGTTGTCCTGCAAATACAAAGGGATAGGCTAAGGACAGACCACCTTCACTGCTTTAACAGGGATGTTCTGCTCACATGTTAGAAGGGAGAGTGGTGCTGACCCCACTGCGCGTGGTGCGGTTTTTGGAGGAGGCCCTCTGGCAGCTAGGAGGCCCTAAATTGGAACCATGGGCAATGGAGGAATGAGACTGAAGGGCAAACAGGACAAGAAGTCTCTCTTCAGCTACTAAACAGATGATATAAAATAGCCTTTGAGAGAAAAAGGGAAAAGAATGAAATACTTGAAATTCTTCAGTTGTAGAACTATGCTCACTGCCTGTGATAGCCCTCAGAAACTAGATCACAACGATCATGGCTCCATAGCATTAAGTAGGTGGAAAGAGAATGAGCCACAACACGGGAGACAGCTGTCATTTGCCCATTTGTGAATTTGTGCAAATTCTTCACTCTAGAACCAGGGACAAAATGACCCTCCTGCTTGCTTTTGAAAGTAAAGTCTTATTGGAACGTAGCCAAATCCAAGTGTTTGCCTATTGTGCATGTCTGATTTTGTGCTAAAATGCCCAAGCTGAACAATTGCAGCAGGGATTATACAGCTCACGAAGCTGAGAATGTCTTACGCCTGGGTCTTCACAGAAAGTTTGCTGAGCCCTGATCTGGAGAGAAGATGAATTAACAGACTGAATCACACAAAGTGACCACATTATCTATACAAATGGCCCATATAAACCATAAAAACTCTGAGTCATAATCTGCAGCAATCAGTCTAGAAAAACCTGTCATTATCTTTAGGATCAGATCAGAAAATAAGCCTGGTAACTGTTATTCAGAACTCTAAGAGTCAGACAACTATCTCTAGCACACAGGGCGTAACACTGGGTTACAACAACCTATCTCATACTTTTCTAATGTATACTTTTACTTTAGCATAATAGTAATCAGCTGTGTTTCTCTCCTGTGAGAAAGAGGTGAGACTCAGGATACGAGATATAGCAAACAATCCTCATGTCTATCCAGTTGGTGCAATGAACAGCAAGGTGTATGCACATGTGCAAAAGTGTTAAACTGGGATTGTTACATAATGCTTCATCTAACAGGTGTTGCATAGGTTTACATGAGCATCACAGAGGGTAAAATGCACCCACACCACTCTTATGATATGCAAATGTACCTTTTACCATAATGAAAGATGGGTGTGCCTCACAGGACCTCCACTGGGGAAAGCAAAAGCCCATCTGTGCAGTCACCTACTGGGCAGACCAATGGCAAGGTGTGTAAAGGAGCTCCAGTGAAGCAAAGGGTGAGTTTTACCCATGAACTATTCCGTGATAAATCTCTGTCCATTTAGGATTTATTTTGTAAAAAGTTTTCTTTGGATTTTTCTGGTAGAAGTTTCCCAATTCTGTGTATATATATGGACTTTCTAAACCATGATTTTACAAATCTCAGTTATTCAAGTAGGTTCTTTTTATAGATTTATTAAGATGTTTGCACAGATGGTCCAGTTGCCCACCAAATAAGCTGTGTTTCTTTCTTAAAAAAAAAAA
>PVJA010029071.1:0-27020 GCA_004027025.1 Myocastor coypus | reverse complement strand
TTATTTATTTATTTATTTATTTTCTTATTTCAGAACCTTTATTTGTTTACTCATTTTTATGGCTGGCTCAGCCTGCCCTGAGGGCAGGGCTGGTGCAGCATGTGGTGCCAGGGATCGAACCGGGTTCCCTGAAGCCATCCAAGCTTTCCCAAGCAGGCGCTTTAAACCACTGAGCCATCTCGCCGGGCCCGAGGATGAAATTTTAGAATGAAGCAAGGAACTCAGAATTCATCTTTAGCCAGTAATCAGCTAGCTCTCTGTTTAGTTACTTTTCTTGTCGCTGAGACAAAAGTACCTGACATTCAAAATTAAAGGGAGAAAGTTTTATTTAGCTCACAACTTATGGGGTTTCAGTCCATGATCAGCTGGCTCCAAGACAGGGTGGCACATGGCAGAGGGACAACAGTTTATGGCAACAGAAGACAGAAAAAACAATAAGAGGGGTGAGTGTAGAGGGAAGGAGGTGCAGGGAGGGGGAAGTGGAGGGGGAGGGGGAGAGACAGAGACAGAGAGCTCTTATACTGTGTCCAGGCTGCTGAGATACTGGGATTAGGACAATGGCAATCCAATCAGTGGACTGATCCAATAATCACCTGATCTTAATTCGAGTACCCTTAATTCCAGTGTTGCAATATGAATCAATCACAAACTCTAGATTAAGCAACCTTTGAAAAATTCCTAAGACCACATGAAGCTTTGGAACATCCATACACAAAGCAGAACATCCTCTCACTGAAGTATGCAAGAAATGCAAGAAATATTACTTTCTTTTTGTAATAGGGTCTTGCTATGACAGGAAACATTACTTTATTTGCTGCACATGAGTTATTTATTTAGCAATGCCAGGGATGGTACCAAGTACCTTGCACATGCTGAACAAGCACTCACCAATTAAACCACGTTCCCAACCAAATCAGTTTATTTTATTTATTTATTTATTTATTTATTTATTTTTTGTATTTTAGGGATGAGTCTACAGGGTGTTCAGGGTCTCATTACTAGATTGGACTTGTAGTGATCTGCCTATTTACAGCGTCCCAAGAGCTGGGATTATAGGTGTGTGTCACCATGCCCAGTCTTATTTGCTATCTCAGTAAGACCTGAGGCCGGGGCTGGCACAGCCAAATCCATTTAATTTCTGTGCTAAGGTCCCTGCTGAGGTCTCATCTCTCTGCCCCTCCCTGCCAGGCACCGCTGGAATCCAGGTGCCCAGAAAGAATGTCTAGTCCTCCATCTATACACATCTGTCACTTGTCAAAGCCTGCTGTGCACTGTAGTTGGACTCCATTTCCCTACTGTGTCAGATAAATTGAATTTTCAGCTTGATTGGCTTGGGAGACACCCAGGAGACTGAGCACATTTCTTTTTGGATGGTCATGAAGGTGTGTGACCTTGGGTCTCTACCCAGCCCCTCATCCCTTCCTCTCTAGCACTATGTCCTGCTCCACCTCCTAGTCACCAAAAACTAAGCACCTTCACTCTACCACACCCTTCTGCCATGATGTCCTTTCCTTAGAGCCAGTTGGCCATGGACTACACTCCCTGAAATCAACATGAGCCAAATGAAACCTCTCTTCCTTTAAACTGTGGGTGTTGGGCACTGTGTCTCAACAACAGGAAAGCTGACACACATGCCTTGTATGAGGAATAGGAATCTTTGCTAAGGCTGGCATCCACCAGTATTTCTCAGTCCACCTCTGTCACATATACCTGTGCAGGGGAGGGGGCGGGGGTGGGGGGGACATACCCATTACCTCTCTCCCTTCAAGTCCTACAGGATCACTTCTCCCCCAAGGGTTATTACATTTCCTTTTGCACCCTACCTAACAGACACACATGGAACCCAGTTTAGAACTGTCTCAATGACAAGGAGCATCATTGGATTGGGTGTGGGGCACATGACTGTAATCATAGCTACTTAGAAGGCTGGGGCAGAGAGATACAAGTTTGAGGTCAGCTAAGAAACTTAGCAAGTCTCTGCCTCAAAATGAAATGAATATGCAAGCGCAGGGATGGGGTTTGATCCCTGGCACCATATGCAGTGCCAGCCTGTCTCTGAGTATACTGGGCCAGCCACTGAGACTGGGCATGGTAGTGCATGCTGTAATCCCAGCCCTGGGGAGGCTGAAAACAGCAGAATCATTACAAGTCCAAGCTGCATAGTGCAAGCTGCATAGTGAGATCCTGTTCCAAATACATTTTTTAAAAAATCAAAATGAAAAAAATAAATAAATAAAATTTTAAAAAATCAAAATGAAATCAAATATAAAAAGGAAGAGGAAGGGCTGGTGGTATAGCTCAGCAGACTAAGCCCTTGCTTAGGTAAGTGCAGGGGCCATGGTTCAATCCCTGGCACTGCATGCTATGCTGGCCCCACCCGGGATGTGCTCTGGCAATGCAGTCTGGGTGTAGTGGTGCACACCTGTAATCCCAGTGCTAGAGAGGCAGAAGTCAGGAGGACCACTACCAGTCCAAGCTCCATAGTGAGACCCTGCACACACACACACACACACACACACACACACACTGTCTGACTTACTTTTTACTCGTTGCTGGGACAAATACCTGACACTCAAAATGAAGGAAGGAAAGGTTTATTTAGCTCACAGTTACTGGAGATTTCAGTCCATATTTGGCTGGCCCAAGGCTGAGTGGAACAGAGCAGAGAGCATCCAGTTCATGGCGGTGGAACAGCAACAAAATGGTGGCAGAGGCAGCAAATCAATCAGGGAAGCAGAGCAACAGCAACAACTTAAGTCTGTCTCTCTGTCTCTCTTTATATTGCATTCAGGCTCTCTGCCTTAGGATATCCACCCTAGACCACACCCATAGTCTCAGCCTTACTCAGACCAATAATCTCATCAGTACTAAAACACAATCCCAGGGATCATGAATCAAGTCTCAATCTATAGAAGCCATGCCCCATGATTGCATGAGGCATTGGGGGGACAACTAGACATAAACCATAACATTCTGCCCCTGGGCCCCCAAAGTCTCACACATATCCCTTTGTACAAAAGACATTTTAGTCCATCTGGAAGAGTTGCCAAAGTCCCAACAGTTTCAGCATTGCTGAAAAGTTCAAATCCCAAGTCTCCTACAAGATCCAAGGCAAACTTTCATCTGTGAGCTCCTGTACAAAAGAACAGTTAAACATATCCAACATTCAAAGGCATAAGATAGACATTACCATTTGAAAAATTGTAAACCACAGGGTAATACGAAACATTAAGACCAACACATGTCCAAAATCCAGCAGGGTAAACATTAAATACCGTAGTTCCAACTGGAGCATTCAAAACAGCCTTCACTGAGTTGTGAGCTCCATGCAACTCTGCTCCTACAGCACTCTTGGTGGTAATTCCCATGGCTTCTCTCTTAGGCTGACTTTGCTCCCTCTTAGCACGATCCACGTTCCTGGCTTTTCCAAACTTTTGGGATTTATACTGAATAGGATTCTCACTCTCTGCTTCACACACTGCCCTCTCAGGGGCACACTGCCTGGCATCCAGGCTTTCTTCTGAAATCAAGGTGGAAACCTTCTTAAACTAACAGCTCCTGCATTCTGAATGCGCCTAAAACCAGTGCCACATGGATGATGCCAGGGTCTGCTGCCAGCTGGAGCAGTAGCCAGGCTACTTTCTCTCTTGCTTGTAGGGGTGAAATGCCTGGATTGATGAACACTCTGACCTTGATTCCTAGGAGCAAATTCTCCATGCCGGCACCATTTTGGAACCTGGTTTGGCCGCTGCCGCCATTCTGGTCCTTGGGTCTCTGTAGCCTTCTTCTCAAGGCAAAGCCTCTCTCCTTTGCAATTCTGGGGCTGCAAAGCACAGAGAGCTGCCACCTCTTGTGATGCCCTCAGGCCATCTTTTCGATTAGCTGGTTCCTTCCCAGCAATGGAGATCCTCTCAGCTCCATCTCTGCAATCCGCAGCTTTCCTGGTGTTTCCTTTCTGGCCAAACTCACATTTTAAATCATCGTTCTTGGCTCTCTGCTCCTGATTTTCAACATAAATCTGGCTAAAAGCTGCCAATAACAACCACGCCACCACCCCAATGGTTGGCTGCTTTGAAATATCTCTTGAAAGATTAATCAGTCCGCCATGCTTAATTTCAGTCTTAGACAAGGTCTCTGGGCACGAGCAAAATTCTGACAGACTTTCAGCCAATCCATAGCATGAATCATCTGGAGTCCAATGACCAATGCTGTCGTTCTCAGCAGAAACCTCACCAGTCTGGTCTTTATTGCCAGGTTTCCTATCAGCATTCTGGTCTGAGCTTTGACCAGAATCTTCCAAACAGAACAGTCGAAGCTGTTCTAGTGCTTTGCTTTTAGCCGACATCTCCGAACCTTTCCTATCTCTTCCCATAAGTCATTCACAAAAGCTTGTAATACACATGGTCAGGTTAGTCACAGCAATGACCCCACTTCTCTGGTACCAAATTTTGTCTTAGTTACTTTTCACTCATTGCTGGGACAAATACCCAACACTCAAAATGAAGGAAGGAAAGGTTTATTTAGCTCACAGTTACTGGAGATTTAAGTCCGTATTTGGCTGGCCCAAGGCTGAGTGGAACAGAGCAGAGAGCATCCAGTTCATGGCGGTGGAACAGCAACAAAATGGTGGCAGAGGCAGCAAATCAATCAGAGAAGGAGAGCAACAGCAACAACTTAAGTCTGTCTCTTTGTCTCTCTTTATATTGCATTCAGGCTCTCTGCCTTAGGATATCCACCCTAGACCACACCCATAGTCTCAGCTTTACTCAGACCAATAATCTCATCAGTACTAAAACACAATCCCGGGGCTTGGCAGGATAGCTCAGTGGTCTAAAGCACCTACAGGTGGCTGCCGGGACCACAGTTCGATCCCTGGCACCACATGCTGTGCCAGCCTTGCCCTCAGGGCAGGCTGAGCCAGCCATAAAAATAAGTAAACAAACAAACAAAAATTCTGAAACAAGAAAAAAAAATAAAAATAAAACACAATCCCAGGGATCATGAATCAAGTCTCAATCTATAGAAGCCATGCCCCATGATTGCATGAGGCTTTGGGGGGACAAGTAGACATAAACCATAACACACACACATATGCAAGTTTGGATTAGGGATAATATATTCAGGAATAGAGCCTTTGCCTAGCAAAAAAAAAAAAAAAAAAAAAAAAAATCACTGATTCCAAGTTCTTCTGCTTTGCACCAACCCCATATCACAAAGAATTGTGAGCTGGCTGTCTACTGGAAATACAAGGGGTAGGACAGTGAGAAACTGTGAGAGACACATGTTGATGAGTTCAAATGTCATCCTGCCCCCCATTTATAATAGCAGCCCTTTATGGGCACCTGCTTTGGTGCCGAGCACCATGCTAGACACTGGTCACACAGATGTGACCCAAGGAAGTATTTGAGAGCATTGCTCAACCTGATCTGCCTGAGTAGGAAAGAGAAATGTTAGGTCCCAATATTCTATGTGACAGCATCACAGGACTATGCATCCAGAGTTCCAGCTACTGGTTGGCCTTGGCTTCCACCAGGAGCACTCACTTCAGAGGAAGCTTTCAGGCACGACTCCAGGAACAAAGATAATTTTGCAGTATAGAGTAAAGGGAAGTTGTGTGTTGTGGTGCATGCCTCTAATCTTAGCTACTCGGGACGATGAGACGAAAGAATCTTTTTTAAGTTCCAGGCTATCCTGGGCACTGTCTCAAATAAAATAAAAAGAGCTGAGAATGTCGCTCAGTAGTAGAACACTCGTGTAGCATGTATGATGCTCTGGATTTCACTCCCAGCGAAGAAGGAGGAGGAAGAAGACAAGGAGGAGGAGAGGGAGGAGGAGGAGAAGGAGGAAGAGGAACACTTACTAGAAAAATGTCACATTGGAATAAAGAGCCGGGCCATTTTGGGAATGAATGTGTCTGGAGGAGGTAGACCCTCATTTTGAGTGGTTGAAGGCCATAGTGACAGAGAAGTTTACAAAAAAAAATTTAAAAATTAATATCCCAGCCCGGCAGGATGGCTCAGTGGTCTAAAGCGCCTGTTTGGGAAAGCTTGGGCGGCTTCAGGGACCACGGTTCGATCCCCGGCACCACATGCTGTGTCAGCCCTGCCCTCTGGTGGGCTGAGCCGGCCATGAAAATGAGTGAATAAACAAACAAAGGTTCTGAAACAAGAAAAATAAATAAATAAATAAATAAAATTTAAAAATCTTTAAAAAAAATTAATACCCCAAAGAAGACTTATTTGGAACAGGGACTACAATAGGTTATACTTCCTTTCTTCTTGCCAGGGTGGGATGTATGTATAATAAATAACTACCTCTTTTCTCAAGTTTGGAACCAATTGAGCAATAAAATAGATGAAATAGATGAACTTAATAGCAGATGAAACTGCACTGATGAGACCTGGTACAAATGTGCAGTCCCCATAGACTTCCCACCATATGGTGGCTAGTGTAGACAGAGGTGCTCCCAGCTACAAGGAGAGCTAGGCAATTCAGCTGGCTTGGCTTGGCTTAGCTTGGCTTGGTTTTGCATGGTCAGTAGCTCAGAATATACCATGTGTAGATAGGAGGACCCAAAAGAGAGTACTATGCAAGTATTCACTGCGGCTGCTCAGTTTGTTTCCTGAAATTCACCCATCTGGTAAGTCATTCTTCTTCCTGAGAGAGATAGATGAGAGACACTCCAAGAATGCAGCTCACAGGCTGGGGAGATGGTATAAGTGCCTGCCTGGCAAGTGCAAGAACCCGTGTTCAATCCCTGGTATTGTATGCGATACCAGTCCCAAAATCAGGCTTGGTGGCACATGCCTATAATTCCAGCAATGTGGAGGCTGAGACAGGATGATCACTACAAGTACAAACTGCATAGCAAGACTCTATCAGAAAGAATAAAAATTTTAAAAATTTAAAGAATACAGCTCAAATGGATCCCTCTCTACATGGAAAGGCAAGGAGTTAGGAATTGTGGGAGGCCCCATATTACAACTCATATTCATTCTGTTGGAACTTATTATCGTTTCTTGAAATAAAGAACTATCTCACATTTGGGTAGAACTCAAACAAATTGTTTCATGTGGTGCTTGGTGTTGAATTTAGGGTCATGCATATGCTAAACACACTCTGCCATTGAGCTGCATCCCTAGCTCAAAAGCAAGGTTTTCTTTCTTTTTATACATATATATATATATATTTTTTTTTTATTATGGCTGGCTCAGCCTGCCCTGGGGGTGGGGCTGGTGCTGCATGTGGTGCTGGGGATTGAACTATGGTCCCTGCTGCCGCCTAAATATTCCTAAGCAGGTGCTTTAGACCACTGAGCCATTCCACCAGCCCCTTAAAAGCAAAGTTTTCAAAACACTTAAATGAGCACATAGAACCCAACAATTATGTTGCATACCTGTAGTCCCAGCAGTCAGGAGGCTGAGGCAAAAGAATCACAAATTTGAGGCCAGCATAAGCTGCTTAGTAGAACTCTTTTTCAGATAATGATATGCAGGTCTGGAGAGTTAAGAGACCAGCAAAGGACCCCACCAGTAGTGTCATTGGCCCTCTAGCACTAGTAAAAGTCTCCAGTACTATTAAAAGATCTTGACTTCAAGATCCCCAAAGTTTTTCTTACTATTGTGTTCTCTTCTCTGCAACAGATGTCCAGAAAATTAGTACAACTGTTTCAAAGAGGGAATTCAAGTAAATGGATTCACCATGTTTGACCTAAGAAGTGCCTTTGTTCATATTACATTCCAGTACTGTTATGGCTTGGATCTAGATGTCCTCCCAAAGTCACACATGCTCATTTGGAAGCAGCTGGATCTAGGGTAGGTGGATTGAGAGTGTGTGATAACAGATTAATCCACAGATTGGTTTAGCACAGTTCTGGGTATGGATAAGGGGAAGGCCCACCCAGGGCACAGTTGTCACTAACGAATAGGCTTAGAGCCTGATAAAAGGGAAAAGGAAACTCTGTGCTGCTGATCCCTCTTTTCCTCCTGTCAGACGTGCCATGAACCCTTTCTCATCTCCCATGCCACTCTGCAGAGCCACCCTGCCTATAGACTGAAACCTCTACAGACAAGCCTTTTCTCCATTAACCTGTGGGTGTTGGCTACTTTGTTCCAGATTGCAAAAGTAACCAAGACAAGTTCTCGTGGAGGAAAGGCTTTGATCCATACTAGATCTCCATTTTGAGCTGAATACATGCATGGATAAATGAGTGGTTGAAGAGGTGGAAGATTGGAGATAAATGCAAAAATGTTTCCTTCTGCCTAGAAGTGAATAAAGATAGATTCCTGAAACAATACAGCAGTGAACTTGACATTGATCGGAGGCCTCTGCTGGCCTTGTACTCTGGCACCTAGTCCAGTTCTCCAGGGATCTTTAAAGGTCATCTTGGTCTCTTCTCATTCATCCTCATATCAAATTTGTTTCCAAGTTGTCTCATATCTCCTTTTCCACTGCTGCCGCCACATCCTGGTCTAGGCCCTTATCACTTTGCACTGGTGTAGACTCAGGTTTGGCAGGAGTGAGCTCAGAGGCCTGGGGCGCTGCTTTAAGGCCATCTCTGTGGATCAGGCTGCAGCTGCTTGGGGTTCGTACCCACCTCCCCGGACCAGGTCTTTGTCCCCATCAATTCCCTCTGTCCCTACAGCTTCCTCCTTCCAACCAGCCTTCTGCTTCTTGCTCAGCCAGATCCTCCCCACTTTTCCAGGCTTTCTCTACCACCTCCCCCAGGTTCCTACCTCCCCACAACCCCTTCCTCGAGTTTCAATTAACTAGCTGCTCACAGATTGAGGCAAATTTGTTCTCCTTGAAATAGAAGTGACCCATAACAAGGTTTAATGAGATCGTCTCCCAAGGAATTTAATAAGGGACAATTCCTTCAGCAAGCTGGATGAGAGTGTCAGCTGTGTGCAAGGGAGTGTGGGGGAAGGAAAACAGAGGGTCCATGCTCCACCTCTGGGTGTGTTGGCGCATTAGGACAAACTGCAGGGGATGTGGGAAGCAGGGAAACTTGGCAGATTGGCTGGGTGGGAGCTCAAAGAAGCTCAACTTTACCCGCTTGAGAAGTTTGCCAGGAGCTAGCAGGAAACCTGATAGCCTCCCTGACTCAGCTCCCTGTGAGGCCCCAGGGCAGTTGTAAAGGTCACAGCCCAAACCCTCTGAGGCCTCAAGAAAACAGTTGCAGAGAGGAGACCCTTTGCTGAAGTGAGCAGAGATGGAGGCAGATGTCCAGCATGGTGGAGCTAGCCTTATAAGCAAGGAAAAGAGAATGCTTGTTTCTCCTGCTCTTGAAAACTGATCGCTTCTGCAGCCAGGAGTGGTGCCAGCCGTGGTAGATGAGTCCAGCCTGGCAGATGGGTCACTGGGGACACAGGATGAGTCCTCTGCTATCTCATTTTGCTGTGTCTGTGTGCCACCCACCTCAGCCGCACACCTCCTTGGGCCCCACAGCCCCCCACCTGCTCATCCATGGAGGACCAGTCTCCCTTCTCCCAGCACTAGAACACTTGGCACCTGACCTGCACAGTCTCTCAAGCTAGAGCTGGAAAGATGCTCAGGTGTGATCCTGTCCACCCATCTCCCTAAGTCACAGCTGGGTAGCAGGGGCCCCCAGGAAGGTTAGGGAAGTCTCTTGCCACCATTTGCAGATGAAAACAAGACTCACTTTGCTTGCCCTGGGGAGTGAAGAGACCAAGCCACAGAACCATGTCTCACCAGACTCCTGTAACAGCATCAGCTGGGGCTGCAGAGCCAACAGGAAGAAGTGCCCTGGCTCCAGCTCCTCAGGCATGAATGGATTCATCCACTGTAGTTGTAGGACTGGAGGCCCTGTTTTCTCACTGTTGGTAGCTGACCCTATCACACTTAGAGCTGCCTTCAGCTCTGCATAGGTTTCTCACAGCAGGACTTCTTTAAATCCAATCACTGAGTTTTTGACCTAAGGGAAAGCCTAGTCCTTTCTGCAAAAATGCATACCTGATTAAATCAGGCCCACCAAGCCGGACTTACCTTTTGGTTTTAGTACTGGGAATTAAGCCCAGCACTTCATGCATGCTAGACAAGTGATTTTCCACTCAGTTACATCCCTACCACTCTCCCTTTTGACTAAAAATCAACGTTCAGCCAGGTATGGTGGTACACACCTGTAATCCTAGCACTCTGAGAGGAGGCTGAGGCAGGAGGATCACAAGTCCAACTCTCAGAATTGGAAAATAAACCAATTGATTTGAACTCTTAGTAAAACTTCTCAAATCTCTCCACCTTTACAGAGTAGCAAGTAACAGATCTATGTAATTTGGATTTTTCAGAAGGGCAGAACCAACAGAAGAAAGATAGATGAGATGATTTATTAGCAGCTTTGGCTCATGTGATTATGGAGACTAAGTTCCACAGCCCATATAAATATAACAGTGTCTCAACTTTGAAAGCCTTAGAACCAGGAAGTTGGAGGTGTGACCCTGGCTGAAGTCCACAGGGCCAGGGGCTACTCAGGGAAGTCCTGGAGGCCAGATGCTGCAGAGCACTGAGTTCTGATGCCCCTAAACAGGAGAAGAGAGAAGAGGGAAAGGGAGTGAGAAGGGGAGCGTAGTGTGTGTGTGTGTGTGTGTGTGTGTGTGTGTGTGTGTGTAGTCCCCTTCCCCACACCTTTGTAGTTCTCTCTGGGTCCTCACAGGATTGGCTGGTGCCCATTCACATACAGCACCAGGCTTTCTTGTCCAGTGCACTGATTCACCTGCCAGTCACTGCTAGAGAGGACTTCACAGGCCCATGGGAAACAGTGCTATACCAGTTCTCTAGGATTATGGAGTTTTTGTTTTATTTTTATTTTCAGTGCTGGAAATAAAACCCAAGGCCTGTGCATGCTAGCAAAGTGTTCTACCACTTCACTTTGTTCCCAGATTTCCAGGTATTCCTTAATTCAGTTGATGCCTAAAATGAAACATATGGAGGTTCCTCCCACACCCTAAGGAAGGGAGCTATGTAAGGAAAGGACATCAGGAGACTTGAACCTGAGACCCATCTAACAAGTCCCTGGGGTTGTGTCTCAGCTATGTTTCAGCATTCAAGATGTTCCAGATTGTAGAAAGGAAATACTTATTTACACCTTATACCTCTCAGTGGTATCTGGGATACATACTCTATATTTCTGCACTTGGCCAAGTGGTGACATAGGAGAATTTTTTATGTTAAATGATTTGGAGTGAGATCAGGTTTTGCCAAATGAATTATGAAAAATCTCTGTGCATTTTAGAATTCTGGGATCTTTGCAAGTTCCAGTAAGGAGCTATGACCTTGTAATAGCTGAAGCTCCTTGCTTTCTTTCCATATGCTAGTCTTAGACCAAGGTTCTGCATTCTTGCAACCTTGTAGAAAGTTGGGATTTAGAGATATGAGTATTTTCTTCCCTGTACACCTCTCCTTCCCATGTTCTCATTCAAATAGACTCTACCCACCAACAGGCTACAGGTAGACTCTTGCTTATGTTTTTCCAAAGCTGTTCAAGCCCTAGGAGGAAATGTGAGGTTTTGACAAGACATGGGGCTACAAAAAACATTTAACCACCTGCTGTAGAACAAGTAAAGTTAGACAAGAAAAATAAAATGGATGCCAAGTATGATATTCTCAACTTTTGGAATTTTCCAGAAGGCCTTGGACAAGTTGGAACATTTTTCCCTCCTGCTCCACAACTGTCTTTGTCTAAGGAGATGACAGAGTGGGTCACAGGAATTACTAAGGCATGTTGGATCTACACTTAATGCATTTTATTTTATTTTATTTTGTCTTTTGGAGACAGGGTCTTGCTATGCAGTTCAGGTTGGCCTTGAGCTCATTTTTGTAGTCCAGGCTGGTCTCAAACTCACATTGATCTTCCTGCCTCAGCCTCCCAAGTGCTGGGATTACAGGTGTTCACCACCATGCCCGGCTTTTGCATTTTATGAAACATAAACATAAATTTTGTGTATTTGTGTCCCATCCTGGGTAATAAATAGTCACAAACGGAAATCTAAGAATTCACCTTTCAGTATAAAGAATTTTCTTATTTGTTGTTTGTGATGAAATGAGAATGAAGCTCATTTACTTAACCACAAAAAAAACAAAACAAAATTTAACCAAGTATCAAACAGAAAACAAAGAGTGGAAGCCAATCCCCCACAGCAGGGTGTGGGAGTGGAAGGAGAAGCTGGGGGTTTCTGGAAGCACTTCTTGGCTAGAGGGCCCCAGGCTACACGTTGCCACCTGGGTAAGCTGGAGTGTGGAACACCTCTCTGTGCTTCCCTGGATAAGGACAGGAGCATCCTGACTGGACACTGCCTGAGTCAGATGTCCTCATTACTTTTTCAGTTTTCTCTTGGTAGTCACAGGAAGTCCCTTTCCAGCTCAAGGGCACTGCTGGCTGGTTTGTGTGTGTGTGTGTGTGTGTGTGTGTGTGTGTGTGTGTGTGTGTGTATTCACTGGCTTTGTAAAAAAAAAAAAAACTTTCTCAAGAAATGGCCCCTGGCCATGTCTTCAGTGAGTTCCTGATATAGGCGAAGGCTATGGATGCCCTAGAGCCCACTCTGAGGGTTCCTGTGTAGTTATCTTTCTTGGAACTGTTTGCTTTGAGAGAGCTTCTCCAGTTCATCCTGTCCTGTATTATGTTTTATTACATCCTCCTCCTCTCCAGGGAGCAGTACCTCCTAGTGAAGTGCTGCAGTCCCAAATGTGAGTTAGGCTGGGTATCACGGTGCACAACTGTGATCCAAGCTTTTGTGAGGCTAAGGCAGGAAAATCACAGTGAATTAAAGGTCAACCCATACTGCAACACAAGATCCTGTCCCAAACCACCCCCCCCCAAAAATGGAGTATTTCCCCTTCACATACTCCCTTTTAGTCTAGAGAAGCTGTTTGCTATCTCTCTTCTTCCCTTTTGTCTCTCATCTTCAAATAAATCCTTTTTTACTTTAAAAAAATAAAAATAAAAAACCAATGAAGGACTGGTAGATGGTTCAGCGATCTAAAGGGCCTGCTTAGGCAAGCTTAGGCAACCACAGGGACTGTGGTTCAATCCCTGGCACCATATGCTGTGCCAGCCCCACATCCAGGGTAGGCTGAGCTAGCCATAAGAAAAAAAGAAATAACAACGAATGACGCCTGAGGTAGGACAGCAGTACAGGTGCTGGCCTCCTAGTGTCCCTGTTAGAGTGAGTCTCTCTAAGGTGGATGGCTCCAGACCCTCAGGGCAGGGTGGTCCAAGGATTGGATTTGACAACCTAACTTCCCCGACCCCTTAGAAAGTAATTCAAAGATGTGACTGCCCTCTGGTGGTTAAAGTTATGTATGTTGCTGCTCAGGTCTCAAGTGATTGAGACTTGTGGTGGGGTTAGTTGCGGGACCAGGGGTGACAAAGTGGATATTTTCTGTTTCTGCTGACATAAACGGCAGATATCAACCAGATACAGTGGTGCACACATGTAATACTATCTACTATGGTAGCTGAAACAGGAGGATAATAGCTAGGTGTTGTGGTGCGTGACTGTAATCCCAGCATTAGGGAGGCTGAGGCAGGATTGGAGTAAGTTCAAGACCAGGCTGGAGTACAAAGCGAGCTCAAAGCGAGCTGGTCTGAACTGCATGGTGAGATCTTGTCTCAAAAAGACAAAAAAAAAAAAAAAAAAGTAAGGAGAAGGGCTGGTGAGATAGCTCACTGTACTAAGCACCTGCTTAGACAAGCACAGGGACCGGCGTTCTATCCCTGGCACCACATGCAGCACCAGCCCTGCACTGAGCTGGCCACCAAGACTGGGTGTGGTAATGCATGTCTCTAATCCCAGTGCTGGGGAGGCTCAAAACAGGACAATCACTATGAGTCTGGATCCTGTACCAAATACATAAAACAAACAAAAACACACACAAAAAAACTAAAAGTAAAAGTAAAAATTAAAAAAAAGAGGAGCCTATCTTTGAAACAATTCTAGACAATTTATCAAGATTCTATATGTAAATAGTGCTGGGGATGTGGCTCAGTCATAGCATTCCCCTAGATTCAATCCCTAGCACCACACTAACAATCTATAGTGAATTGGACATGGATCATTACAGCTATAAATTTCATGAAAACAGTGAACCACCTGTTTGATTCAGGTGCCTAGTGCTCAAAATGTTTACTGAGTGAATGAATGAATGAACTGCTCCTGCAGAGGGGATAGCCATAACCCTATCTACTTTTACCTTACTTCACTGCCTCTTCGTAGATGCTTCATAGATGCTAAAGGAAGCACCTTAAAGCATTCCCCATTTACTATTTATTTTTTAAATGTCTAGCCAGATGTACTACTGAAGTCTTGTAACCCCAGCTACTTGAGAGGCTGAAGCAGGAGGATTGCAAGTTCAAGGTCATCCTGGACAATTTAGTAAGACCTTGCCTCAAAAAAATGTATGTATGTATGTATGTATGTATGTATGTATGTATGTATGTATTATTAGGGCCTTCACATGGATCTATATACCCAGTCCTTTTTTGTTTATTATTTCTGAGATAGATCTTCCTAAATTGTTCAGCTGGGGCTGAACTTATGACCCTCCTGCTTCAGCTCCCAAGTAACTGGGATTCAGTTATCACCACTGTGCTAATTTTGAAATTTTAAGTGATAATAAGGATTCATGAGGATTCTTGGAGCTCATGGAGCACACACACACACATCTGATGAAGGTATAAATTAATACAATCATTTTGGTAAATTTTTCTTTCTTTCTTTCTTTCTGTCTGTCTGTCTTTCTTTCTTTCTTTCTTTCTTTCTTTTTTTTTGAGATACGGTCTCTTATTCTGTAATTCAGGCTGGCCTTGAACTTGCTAAGTAGCCCAGGCTGGCCTTGAATTCATGGCAATCCTTCTGTGCCAGCATCCCAAGTGCTGGGGTGACACGGATGTGCCAGCACACCTGGCCTAAACTGGAACATTCCAACAGTTTTCTTTTTTTTTCTTTTCCAACAGTTTTCATCCTAAATGTATAATATGTGCAGTAAGTGACATGTACGAGAATGTACAGTTGCTTTTCTATATCCACTGGTCCTGATTCTGCAGATTGAACCAGCCACAGCTTGAAAATAAAACTGCACCCATTTTTGAATTGTGGCAATTCTATATGATAAGCAGCTGATTTTGTGATTAAAAGTAGTTTGAGGGCTGGATATATAGTTCAGTGGCTCAAGCCCTTCCTGGAAAGGACAAAGTTCTGTGTTCAATTCCTAGTACCAAAAATGATAATAAAATTCCTTTGGATCGAGCATAGTGAGGCATGTCTATGATTACAGCACTCAGTAAGCTGAGGGAAGAGGACTGCACATGCAAAGCCAATGAGGAAAATTAGCAGGCACTATCTCAAAATGAAAAAAATATGTATGTTGTGCTTTTTTGATACAGGGTCTCATTATGCAATTCACACTGGCCTTCAGTGTTAACTATAGAGCCCAGGCTGGTCTTGAACTCACAAGAATCTCCTGCCTTAGTCTTCTGAGTGCTGAGACTGCAGCACCTGGATCAGAATGAAAAGGGTTTTTTTTGTTTTTTTTTTGTCTTTTTTTGAGACAGGGTCTCGCTATGCAGTTGAGGCTGGCCTTGAGCTCACTTTTGTAGCCCAGGCTGGTCTCGAACTCGCACCAATCCTCCTGCCTCAGCCTCCCGAGTGCTGGGATTACAGGCATGAGCCACCACGCCCGGCTCAGAATGAAAAGTTTTAAGCTTGATAGCTCAGCAGACTAAAGCGCCTGCTTAGGCACAACGCAGTGGCCAGGGTTCAATCCCCAGCATGCTGTACTGGCCCTTCCTATGAGGTGCATTGAGATAGCAACTGAAACTGGGCTTGGTGGTGCACACCTATAATCCCAGCACTTTGGAGGCCAAAAACAGGAGAATCACTACCAGTCTGATCTACGCAGTGAGACCCTGTAGACTCTGTGCACCCTGTCCTAAATACAGAAAAAAAAGAATGAAAAGTTTTTTTTGTTGTTGTTTTGTTTTGTTTTTTTTTTTGCCAGGCACAGTGGTGCACAACCATAATCTTGGCACCTGGGAGGTAGTGGCCAAAGGATCGTGAGTTCTAAATCATCTTGGGCCATATAGTAAGTTCAAAGCCAGCCTAAACTACATAGCAAGCTGTTGCCACAGACAAACAAACAAAATGAAAAAAAAATTTAAGAGCTAAGGGAGTGGTTCAGTGGCAGTGGCAGTGTTTCTGGGTTAGATCTCTACTACCAACAACAAGAAAATAATAATTTGGAATTTTTGTTCTTTATTATTTATTTTTAAGGGAGTTCTGGGGGTTGAATCCTGGGCTTTGCACATGCTAAGCCTATGCTCTATCACTGAGCTATATCCCCCAGTTCTGTTCCTGTTTGGTTTTTTTTTTTTGGAACTGGGGATTGAATTTAGGCCCTTGTGCTTGCCAAGCAAGCACTTATTCTACTGAGCTATCTCCCTAGCTCCCTGTTCCTGTTTATTAAGTTTTGTATGACTATTCTCACGTTTGTAGGGTTTGGGGATCCACCATCTGGATTTTTAAAGTTGTTAAGCCTAAAGAGACTTATTACAGGCTAGGCAAAAGCAAATAACGTGGAAGATTAAAAATAAATAAATTTTAAAAAACAATGCAGAAGAAAGATCTTTAAATGGTGAAATAAGCACTCCAGGTCACCATCCTGGCTGGGTGTGGCATCTGGACATCATTCTGTTTCTCTGAACTGTAATTTTCTTTGTCTGTGAGACTAACATCTGCTTTGGATAGTCCTGGTCTGATGGTCCATGATCTGATAAAGTGCCCTTCTGAGGTTGAGGGAAAATACTTATTTATCTTCCTAGCCTCACTGCCTACCACGCAGTTTTTGCTCATACTTGCTAAGAATAAGTCAGTGAGTTGAGTGGTGAGGAGGTGGGTGGCTCGGCCCCCCAGCTGATGCCTGAGAGGCTGTGATGGCTTTAAGGTCACTGCAGCAGAAGGGCCAGCTCCCATGCTCCGAGTCTGAACATGCTGCAGAAAGTCTGGATCCTGAGGAGGCAGAGAGCACTTCCCCCTCCAACACCGTGGAAGAGGCAGGCAGGCAGCCCACGAAGGCTGCTGCAGGATTTCAAGAACACTGCATGTGTGGGAGCTGGGCCCTGCCAGATGAGCTAAGAATATAACTTTGCACAATGTGAAAGGAAGCTGTGCCACGATCTGAAGAACATCCGTGCATCGTAGGACTCAATAAAGCTGGCAGGTTAGCCTCTTTGGGTGGTGTCTCATCCAACCCACGACATCAGTAGTCCAGGCACAGGGCCACAGTCAGCTTGGTGTGAGCCATCTGTCACGTGCTCCTGTGACACTCCACCAAAAAAAGTTTCCAAGGCAACCAAACAGGTTCCAAGGACATCCACACACAATTCTCGGTGCACTCAAAATGGCATCACACATACTTTCACTTGGAACATCTTTTCATTCATGCTGTACTTTTTTCCTCCTCCCATCCCACCTCCCCTCCTCCCCCTTATTGAAAACTGAGTGTGAGCTACATCCCAAGCTCTTGATTTCTTGTTTTGAGACAGGCTCTCACTAAGTTACCCAGGCTGGCCTCCAGCTTGCAGTCCTCCCGACTCAGCCTTTCCAGTGGCAAGGTAACATGTTTGTGCCACACTCCTGGCTTCATATTGCACTTCTTTATTCAGCTTTGTTTGCTTCCCAAAGGGCAGAAGCTTCATAGTCAGTTCCATTCTGCTGGTAACTCAAGGTGCTAGGTTAGAGTCCCTAAGTTTGTCCGTTCCGTTCCGTTTGGTTTGGTTCGGTTCGGTTCTGTTCCGTTCCGTTCCGTTCTGTGTTCTGTTCCGTTCTGTTCTGTTCTATTCTTCTATTCTACTCTAATTATTCTATTCTATTGTTGTTGATACAGTGTCTCACTACAAATTTAGACTCATAGTGATCCTCTGTCTCAGCCTCCCCTGCGCAGGGCTTACAGGCATGTGCCACCATGCCAGGTTTTGAGGAACACATGGCATGCGGTACTGAGGATCAAACCTTGTGCTTGGCAGGCAGGTGCTTAGACCCCAGAGCTATCTCCTCCACCCCCTACAGTTCTTAATTTAGCAAAAACAGATCAATCTACACTACTGCCCCTCCCACTGGCAGAAGGTTGGGGCAAGGGAGAGTGATCCTTTAGGACACAGACCTCTCTCTGTGTTATGGTTTGAATACGAAGTATCCCCTAAAGAGCCATGTATTGAAAGGCCTGATCCCAAGTGCAGCAAAATTTAGAGGGAGAGCTGAAAAAGGTGGCTGGATCATGACAACAATGGGTCAATGCACAGATGGCTTCATAGCCAACTGGGATGTCAGGTGGAGGAGCCTAGTGGAAGCGAGGAGGTCTCTGTAGTGCACCTTTAAAGGTCAGATCCTGTCGCCAGCCCTTTCCTTTGTCTCTGGCTATCACAAGATGAGTATCCTTCCTCTGCCCTCCCCTTCTGCCATGTGTTTACCCTGGAGGACCTAATCACGAACTAAAACTGTGAGGCAAAATAAATCCTCCATCCTTTAAGCTGTTTTTCTGAGGTATTTGGTTACAGCAATGAAAAACTGATTAACAGACTTTACATGCAATGGTCCCTATGTTTGTGCTACCTTAACTAAATTAGACAACAGAATTTGGGAAACAGTAGGGATTTAACTTCAATGATTATTATTATTATTATTATTTTTTTTTTGGCAGGACCGGGGTTTGAACTCATGACTTTGCACTTGCCAGCCAGGCACTTGTGCCATGGAGCTATCTCCCTAACCCCTAGCAGTAGGGATTTAATGAGACAGTAAAAACAAAATGGCCCAAAGAAAGTTCCTTAAGACAAATATAACTATAAACAATATATGCCCCTGGATTAGAGAAGCAATGGTAAAGTATATTATCAAGACAACTGAAGAAATTTGACTATGGCTTATATAAGGTAGTAATACTATTCATCAATACAACATAATAGAGGGGTCCGATCTGCATAGTGAGTGTAGACTCTGTACTAAAACAAACAAACAAACAAAAAACAACAACAAAAAAACCTACTACATGATAGCCTTCCTGGTTCAAGAAGTTTGTATTTGTAATCCCATCGAAAAGCTACTGGAATCCTGTCGAGTTAAGTCCAATCTACCAATCCTAGTGCAACCCACAGCATAAATAAAGACACAATGATATATCCAAAATGGTGGAGAATCAAGGGGGATCCCCTGAGTTCAGCTAGGATGATGGTTAACTGGAACAAAGTCCTCAGTCCAGGGCAGAACCCAGTTTTATTAATTTGTGAAGCAGTGAGTGGCTTGAGGATGAGTGATTGTGAGAATGGCTGGAAGTATATGAATGTAGTGAGCTGGGCTAGGGTGGAGGCCTGAAATCACCTCTGCTCATACATGTTGTTTTTGTTTTGCAGTACTAGGGATTGAACTCAGGATCTTGTGCTTGCCACATGGGTGGCCAGCACAGCCACATTACTAAGAGTGATCCAAATCTGAGCAACAAACTTGATGACAACAATATGCATGTAATACAATAACCACTGTTAATTTTCTATTCTTGTTTCAAAATTCTGTACCATGTTTTGTTTCACATTGCTTTGATTTTGTCTTTGTCTTGTTATTTGTTTTCTTTTAAAATAAGAGTAAAAAAAAAAAGCAATCCACAGATTCAATGTAATCCACATCAAAATACCAGTGACATTCTTTACAGAACTAGAAGAAAAAAACTAAAAAATTCACTGGCCCAGTATAGCCAAAGTCCAGAGGAATCACAATGCTCAATTTCAAATTATACTACAAAGTGACAGTAATGAAGAAAGTATGACACAGACACAAAAACAGACATCTAAGCCAATGGAACAGAATAGAGGACACAGAAACAGACCCATGTCATCTGATTTAAGAAAAACAAATGTGCAGGAGAAAAGATAACCTCTTTTACAAACGATGCTGGGAAACCTGGATATCCATGTGCAGAAGACTGAAATTAGAACCCTATCTCTCACCCTAGACAAAAGCCAATTAAAAATGGTCTATAGGCTGGGCATAGTGGCACACACCTATAATCTCAGCACTTGAGAGGGGCTAGTTATAAGCCCTAAAAATTTGAAACAGATAAAAAGCATAAGGAAACTGTTAGGCTTTTTAGTAGCAGGTCAAAGACATGGAAATAAAGGAGGGGAAAGCCTTTATTGACTCTGAAGACATGGGCAGGGTCACAGCAGCGAGATGGGGGATTCTCTGACCTGAGACAATGGATGGCTAAGACTTTATGGTCTTCTGCTAGAGGTGGGATTTGAGGAGCAGGCTTACTGACAGCAAAGGAGCTGATTGGGATCTCCCTTTTGTGCATGGGAAAGGTATCTGGGACTAGGGTGGGGAAGAAGGAAGAGGTGGTCTCTGGGAAGACAAGCTACTGTGTTTGGGTTTCAGCCATGTTAGATGACCACCATAAGAATTCAACAATTCATACTCAAGCCAGAATCTACCATTCCCATCTTTTAGCTGTTATGAAGGGGCAATGACTCTTTTAGACTGCTTCCTGCTGAACAGGAGTGTCATTTGGGGGGTGGGGGATCAGCAGGATAACAATTCATGCCCCTGTAGAAGCTAATGCCAGCTCAGCCAGGATGAGAAGTTCATCATTAGTGAAGGCTCACATCAAAGACTGAAGAAACACTGAAAAAAATTTTAAAAGGAAGGGCTATGAGTAGACATGTCATCATTGTGATTAAAGGACCCAGAAGCAGAAGCAGGAAGGGTGTCTATGATCTGAATGTGTCGGAAACAATGAAAGCCATAGGGACAGATAAAGTCTTCTTGAATAGGACTCCAATAGAACAGGAAGTTACAGCAAGAACCAAAAAGAAGAATTGCATCAAGTTTCTCCATAGTAAACAAAACAACCAGCAGAAAGGACAGCATAGAGAAGGGCAGAAAATCTTTCCTAGGTACACTTCTGACATAAGATTTATATCTGGAATATATAAAGAGCTCAGGAAACAACACCAAAAATTCAAACAACTCAATTAATAATGGGAAAATGAATCAAACACATACTTCTCAAAAGAAGTACAAATGGCCAACAAATATGCAAAACATGTTGAATATTGTTAGCCATTAGGGAAATGCAAACCAAAGCTATACTCAGATGTTATTTCAGCCTGTCAAAAAAAGACTATTAATAGTCAGAATACAAAAAGTAGCTGAGGCCGGGCGTGGTGGCGCACGCCTGTAATCCCAGCACTTGGGAGGCTGAGGCAGGAGGATCAATGCGAGTTCGAGACCAGCCTGGGCTACAAAAGTGAGCTCAAGGCCAGCCTCAACTGCATAGCAAGACCCTGTCTCAATAAGACAAAAAAAAAAAAAAAAAAAAAAAAAGTAGCTGAGGACTGAGGAGACAGCTCAGTAGTCTAAGCACCTGCCTGGTAAGCACAAGGGCCCAGGTTTGATCCCTGGTACTGCACACCATGCTGGCCCTGGAACCCTGGGCATACTGTGCCAGCTACCAAAACTAGGCATAGTGGCACACACCTGTAATCACAGTACTGGGGAGGCTGAGACAGGAGGGTCACTATGAGCTGCATATTTAGATTTTGTATCAAATAAATACTTCTTAAAAAATATTAAAAATAATAAAGATGTGGAAAGAAAAAAAAACAGCTAAGTGTGATGGCACATACCTATTATCTCAGCACTCATGAGACTGAGGGAGGAGGATCACAAGTTTGAGACTTGTCTGGGCTACAATGAAACCCTATCTCAAAAACATTAAAACAAAGCCCAGACCTGAAACAGTGAGGAGGGAAAGCAAAAGACTTAAGGTGTGTTGTATATATGGACCAACTTCCCACAATGTATGTAATCACTGTCCTGAAAACAAACAAAAAAACAGTATGCTATGATGTGTGTACATGTCCCCCCAAAGCCTCACGTAGTCATGGGGCAGGAAGTTTATGATTGACTCATGGTCCAGTGCTGGGATTATGGGTATGAATGCTGTACCCATCCTCCCTGGGGTAGTAGCCTGTGTACAATATGAGGGAGGGGAAAAGAGGCTTACTTGCTGCTTCTCTTCCCTTTTTTCTTTGTTGTGGTACCTCAGGATCTTGTGCTTGCCAGGCAAGCATTTATTCCACTGAGCTATCTCCCTAGCCCCTTCGCCTCTCTTTTTTGCTCTTGCTGCTTTGGCTGTTTTCTACCACCATGAATTGCTGCCCTCTGGTATGTGACACTGCCTTGGAGTCAGCTGAGTATGCCTGAAATCTCTGCAAACTGAGCTAAATAAATCCTTTCTTAATTTTCAGGTATTTTGTCTCAGAAACAAGAGAAAAGTTACCAAGACACAGCACAAAAATATAATAAGTGCTAGCAAGAATGAGGGGGGAGGGAACTTTTACACCACTGGTGGGAAAATAAATTAGTATTAAACATCATGAAATCAGTATGGAGGTTCTTCAAGGAGCTAAAAATGGAGCTAACATTTGATCCAGCTGTACCACTCTTTGGCACATACACAAAGCAATTAAAGTCAGCATACTATGGGGATCCCTGCACATCTGTTTACTGTGGCAGAATTCACAGCAGCCAAGATATAGAACCAGCCTTGGTGCCCACCAACAATGGATGGGTAAAGATGTATATGCAGGAGAGTATTATTATTCAGGTACAAGAACCCACATTTGTTATTTGATGAAGACAGACAGTCCTAGAGACTATCAGGTTGAAAAATAAGCCAGATCCAGAAAGACAAATAGCACATGTTCTTCCTCTTAGGTAAAATCTAAGAAAAAGATGACAAGAAAGTAGAAGGGAATCTATTATTAGATAAGAGAATGGGAATAAGGGAAAGAGCAAGTAAGGACAGATAATGAGGATATGAGCCAAGTACATTAACAATATTAACCCCCTAATGTCAAACTAGGGAGGAAGGTAAGCTGGGGAGGACAGAGGGTGTGTGAAAATGATCAAAGTATATTTGCATGTATGATTTCATCAAATGAAACCCACTAATTTATATAACCAATGAAAAAATTTAAATATTTGTAGGCTGACATAAAGTATCTGTTATTACCTTCATTTGCAGTTTCTGCTAAATCTGATATATGTATTTTTTCTGTTCCTGTATTGTGTATTGTCTATTACTGGGTACTGAACCTAGGTCCTTTGTGTATTGTCAGTTGGAAGTTGGCTTGTACAAGGTACATCACAGTGACCAGCCGTAAGACACAGAAGCAACCATAACTGCAACATGAACTATTAAACCTAGGCAACTGAATTATACTGGGGGTAGGGGTGTGTGTGTGCCCCTTTCTGCTACATTTGCCCTGATAAATCCTCAGTCCTTTTGAGATAGGCTGTCCCTAAGTGGCAATGTTGCCCAGGGAGACTCAAACTGGTGATCCTCCTGCCAGCCTCCCAGAGTGCTAATTTTACAGGTATATACTACCACAATTATTTTTTAATTTTACATAAGACTTTAATTTTCTGTAATTTGGACAGGTTTTACAGGATCTCACTATATAAGACTCATACTGATTTTGTTTTCAGCCTTACAAGTGCTTGGACTACAGGTGTGCACCACCACGCCCCATCTCAATCACTATCTTAGCACGCCCCCATGGGTGGGGCTGGCACAGCACATTGGGGACTGAACCCCAGCTGTTGGACTCTAATCAGGTGCTTTAGTCTGCTGAGCTATCTGGCCAGCCCTAATATTTCAAAATAAACAATCACTTCATTTATGGCTCTGGGGTTTTGGTGATATGTTTCTATCATTATGATTCTGTCATTATTTAAAAATAATAGGACTGTGGAATTGCTCAGCGGTCTAAATGCCTGCCTAGGCAAGCATAAGAACCTGGATTTGATCCCTGGTGCCACACACTGTGCCAGCCCTACCCTGAGTGTACCTACCCTGCTCCAAGTGGTGGTGTATGCCTGTAATCCCAGCACTGAGAAGGCTGAAACAGAAGGGTCACTACTAGTTCAAGCTACATTGTGAGACCCTGAACCAAATTCAAAAAATAAAATAAATTGTAACTCCTCTATGATTTTTAAAGACCTTTTATTAAAAACAATTAAATTTAAAACTCTGATCTTTCTGATTATCCTGGCATAAAATATGAACTATGGATCCACCATCTAGCATCATGTGTTGAACTAGCCATCTTTCTACTCCTGGTTAAAAGGTCACCTTTTGCTGGGCGTGGTGGTGCACGCCTGTAATCTCAGCACTTAGGAGGCTGAGGCAGGAGGATTGGTGCAAGTTCAAGACCAGCTTGGGCTACAAAAGTGAGCTCAGGGCCAGCCTGAACTGCATAGCAAGACTCTGTCTCAAAAAGACAAAAAAAAAGATCACCTTTTGGCCAGGGAGATAGCTCAGTAGCATAAATGCCTGCCTTGTAGACTCTGGTACCCCCCCCCAAAAAAAAGGTCATTTTTAAATACACTAAATTCCTGCATATATTAATATTTAGGAGGGAAGCAGGTAAGCTTATCAGAAAGACCACCACTTAGTCTTTGGCAAAAGCTTGAAAAATAGGGCAGGAATCTTTTATTTATTTATTTACTTTTTTTTTTTTTTTTTTTTCTTGTTTCAGAACTTTGTTTATTTTTATGGCTGGCTCAGCCTGCCCTGAGGGTAGGGCTGGCGCAGCATGTGGTGCCAGGGATCAAACCGTGGTCCCTGCAGCCGCCTAAGCTTTCCTAAGCAGGCGCTTTAGACCACTGAGCCATCCTGCTGGGCCCCAGGAATCTTTCACTTTTTAAAAATTTTATGTATTTGGTATGGGGTCTCACTACACAGCTTGGACTCAGAGTGATCCTCCTGCTTCAGCCTTCCCAGCACTGGGATTACAGGTGTTCACCACCATCCTGGTCTTGGTGGTTGGCCCAGTTCACCTGGGCAGCCGGCACAGCACTGGTACCAGGGATTGAACTGAGGTCCTCGTACTTACCTAGACAAGCACTTAACCTGCTGAGCTATCTCCGTGGCCCCAAGGCTAAAGGACTCTTAAATGCCCCACCACACAGAAAATCCAACACACCAGCTTGAGAAAATGTTTTTTTAATATGAAAATTGTATTTGGACACAAAAACATAACATTTAACTCAGAGCTTTTTTTTTTTTTTTTTTTAAATATTATGGCTGGCACAGCATATGGTGCTGGGGATCGAACCGAAGTCCCTGTGGTTGCCTAAGCAGGCACATTAGGTCACTGAGTCACATCTCACCAGCCCAACTCAGAGCTATTATTCTGTCAATAAGGACATTATTTTCTCAAATAAGAACACAAAGATTTCAGTAAGGCCTATCAACAAGACAGAAACCCTGCAAAGTTCTACTCAACTTATTTCACTAGAAATAACGATGTTTATTTGGTTCTGGTCACAGTTCCATCATGTCTACCTTCTTTGTAAGTTCAGCCTCAACGGTATCCTAAATGAAGAAAGAAATATCATAAGGATATAAAGCAATGCCGTAATGTGCAATGTTATTTAAAATAAGGGGTGGGGCCCAGCGGGATGGTTTGGTGGTCTAAAGCGTCTGCTTGGGAAAACTTGGGCGGCTTTAGAGACCGCAGTTCTGTCCTCAGCACCACATGCTGCGCCAGCCCTGCTCTCGGGGCAGGCTGAGCCGGCCATAAAAATGAGTGAATAAACAAACAAAGGTTCTGAAACAAGAAAAAAGAAAATGAATAAAATAAAATAAAATAAAATTCTAAAAAAAAAAAAAAATAAGGGGAGCAAAAACTATATATATGTTTGTCTTGTTTATGTAACTCAAATTAACCCTTTTTTCTGTCTTTTTTGAGACAAGGTCTCACTATGCAGTTCAGGCTGGCCTTGAGTCATTCTGTAGTTCAGGCTGGACTCAAACTCAGTGATCCTTCTGATTGCTAGGATTATAGGCATCTGTACTTTCAAAGTAATCTTGAACTTGGGACGCTCTTGCCTCAGCCTCCCCAGTAGTAGGATTATAGGCATTAGCATCATTCCTGGCTTGTTCCCTTGCTTTTACAACTTTTTTTCCCAATTTCCCTCAAAAGTTTTCAGACTCTTGTGGGGCTGGGGAGATAGCTCTGTGGCACAAGTGACTGCCTGCCTGGCAAGTGCAAGGTCGTGAGTTTGAACCCCAGTCCCACAGGAAAAAAAAAAGTTTTCAGACTCTTAACTGATTCTAATAAACACCCAAGGAGGGGCAAAATCCAGAGAAAACACATTAGTATAGTAACAGTTAAATAGATTTTTTTGACCTCTGCTCCTATTTCCACAACACTGCTCGTATAACTACTCTTCCATTCTATTTGTCACTGTGTTTATGATTTTGTTTTTGTTTTCTGAATTCTGAAGGTGTTTTTTTTTTCTTTGCAGTACTGGGGATTGAACTCAGAACCTTGCGCTTACCAGGCAAGTGCTTATTTTACTGAGCTATCTCCCCTGTTTTTGTTTTTTGAGACATGGTCTCACTGTATAGTTTAGGCTGGCCTCAAACTTTGGAGTGATCCTTCTGCCTCAGCCTCCTCCTCAGTGCTACAATTATAGACATGTGCCACCACTCCTGGTGCTTAGAACTTTTTGTTTTGCTTCCATAGGCTAATGTGGTTTTGTAATTTTCTCTCACCCTCCTCCAATCTACCCTACACACAGGTTACCGAACAATCTTCCTAAAGCACAGGTCTGACCAAAAACCACAGCTCTGATTACATTTCCCTTGAGCTTAAAAACAAGGAAATACACAGCAACTTTTACTGGTCCCCCATAATTTCCAACTTCAGCCTTCTTTTAGGATCTTTCATATCATAAACGACTTTATCAGTTCTACCTTAGGATGTATATTCTTCAGCTGTGCTGTAACACTTGCCACAGCTTAGAAAAATCTTTCCTTCTTCATCTCTTATGCCTTTGCCAATTTGTTTAAATAGGGTCTTGCTAGGTTGGCCTCAAACCTATGTATTCAAGTGATTGCCCCTCAGCTCTGTAAAAGCAGGAATACAGATGTGGTTGCTGAGCCAG
>PVJA010029070.1:0-27001 GCA_004027025.1 Myocastor coypus | reverse complement strand
TAAAGTTAAAGGTTGGAAAACAATACTACATGCTCCTGCACCTCAAAAAAAAGCAGGGGTAGCAATCCTCTTTGCAGACAGTCTAAACTTCAAACCAACACTGATCCAACGAAATAGAGAAGGCCACTACATACTGGTTAGGGGGAAAATTCATGATGAAGAGGTAACACTCATAAATATGTATGCACCCAACATGGGAACAGCAAGTTATATAAAACAAACCCTAATGTACATGAAAAATCACATATCCAATACCACAATCTTAACAGGAGACCTCAACACCTCTTTATCAGAAAAAGATAGGTGAAGCAGACAAAAACTTAGCAAAGAAGTAGCAGACCTGAAGCAGAACTTGAAACAACTGGAATTAGTGGACATACACAGAGTATTCCACCCAACCACTTCAGAATACATATTTTTTCAGCTGCACATGAGAAATTTTCTAAACTAGACCACATACTTATACATAGATGATGCTTAAATATATGCAAGAAAACATAAATTATCCCATGCATATTATCTGACCACAGTACAATGAAATTACAAATAAATGACAACAGAAACCACAAGAACCTCAGAAATACATGGAAAATAAACAACACTCTTCTCAACAACCAGTGGGTTACAGATGAAATTAAACAAGAAATTAAACAATATCTTGAATTTAATGAAAATTCAAACACAACCTACCGGAATTTATGGGACACAATGAAAACAGTTCTTAGAAGAAAATTTATAGCTCTGAGCTCACACATTAAGAAAATAGAATGGAAACAAATAAATACTCTGCTGAAGCACCTCAATCGACTAGAAATACAAGAGCAAATGAAATCAAAAGCCCAAAGACATGAGGAAATTATGAATATTAGAGCAGAAATTAATTCAATTGAGACAAAGAATACAATACAAAGAATTAATGAATGCAAGAGCTGGTTCTTAGAAATATCAAATAAAATTGATCTAGCTAACCTCATCAAAAAGAGGAAAGAAAAGACTCAAATTCTAGCAGTAAGGAATGAAAAGGATGAAATTGCAGCAGACACAGCAGAGATTCAGAGGATCATAAACAACTACTGGAGAATCTTTACTCTCACAGAATTGAAGACACAGACGAAATGGACAGATTCGTAGAAAAGTATAAATTACCCAAACTCAATCAAGAAGAAATAACAACTCTCAATAACCCAATAACAGCCAGTGAATTACGAAATGTAATAAACAGCCTACCAACAAAGTAAAGTCTAGGTCCTGATGGATTCACTATTGAATTCTGCAAGAAATTTATAGAAGACTTAATCCCAACACTCCTCAAATAATTTAATGAAACTGAAAAGGAAGCAATCCTTCCAAAATCATTCCTAGAGGCAAGTATTACACTGATACCAAAACCAGAGAGAGAGATGCAACTGAAAAAGAAAACTACAGGCCAATTTCTCTCATGAACATAGAAGCAAAAATCATCAATAACATCCTGGGCAATAGAAATACAACTAATCATCAAAAAGATTATACACCATGACCAGGTAGGATTCATCCCAGGGATACAAGGATGGTTCAGTGTACACAAATCTATAAATTCTATACACTGTATCAATAGATCCAAAGCTAAAAATCACATGATCATCTCAATTGATGCAGAAAAGGCCTTTGATAAAGTCCAACACTCATTTATGTTCAAAATCCTTCAGAAAATTGGAATAGAGGGCCTCTACCTCAACCTGATAAAAGCCATCTACAACAATCCAACAGCCAACATGATTCCAAATGGGGAAGAAATGAAGTCCTTACTCTCAAATCTGGCACTAGACAAGGATGTCCTCTATCACCACTCCTATTCAATATAGTTCTGGAATCATTAGCAACAGCCATTAGACAAGAAAGAGAAATGAAAGGAGTAAGAATAGGTAAAGAAGAAGTAAAACTATCACTATTTGCAGATGACATGAGAATCTACTTGGAAGACTCAAAGAACTCCACTAAGAAGCTACTAGAATTAATACACAAATTCAGTACCATAGCAGGTTATAAAGTCAACACACAAAAGTCAATGGCATTCCTCTACACAGATAACAAACACACTCAGAGAGAAATTAGAGAAGCTGTATCTTCTATGATAGCACTAAAGAAAATGAAATGCTTAGGGATTAACCTAATTAAAGAAATAAAATAACTTTTCAATGAAAACTACATTACTCTGAAAAAAAAGATCATAGAAGATTTCAGAAAATGGAAAGGTATTTCCTGATCCTGGATAGGAAGAACCAATATAGTTAAAATGACTATACTCCCTAAATTGTTATACAGGTTTAATGCAATTCCTATCCAAATACCATCAACATACCTCACAGACCTGGAGAAATCCTTCCTACAATTTATTTGGAACCAAGAAAGACATAGAATTGCAAAGACAATTCTGGGCAACAAACGTAGGGCAGGTGGCATTATAATTTCTGACCTAAAATTATACTACAAAGCTACAGTAATAAAATCAGCATGGTATTAGCAAAATAATAGACCTGAAAATCAATGGAATAGACTAGAGGATGCAGAAGCAAATACAAACACACTCAGCCACCTTGCTTTTGACAAAGGGGCCAAACACATGTACTGGAAGAAAGACAGCCTCTTTAACAAATGGTGATAGAAAAATTGGCTCTCTACATGCTGAAAATTAAAACTGGACTGTAGTCTATCACCATGCACTAAACTAAAGTCGAAATGGATTAAAGATCTAAATATTAAAAGAGAAACATTAAATCTCCTGGAAGAGAAAGTGGGAGAAAATCTTGAAGACATCGGAGTAGGAAAAAAGTTCATGGACAGAAATTAAATTGCACGTTTAACACTTGAAAATATCAACAAGTGGGACCTCCTCAGGCTAAGAAGTTTCTGCATGTCAAAGGAAATTACCAACATAGTAAAAAGACGACCCACAAATTTTGAAAAGATTTTAACTAATAAGTATTCAGGACTTCTATCTAGAATCTACAAAGAACTAAAACCCATTAAGATTCCAAAATTTAAAGACCCAGTCCAGAAATGGGCATCTGAGATGAACGCACACTTCTCAGAGAAAGAAATGCAGTAGCCTACAAATACATGAAGAAATGCTCCACATCGCTAGCCATTCGTGAAATATAAATCAAAACAACACTTAGATACCATCTCGTCCCAGAAAGAATGGCTATTATAAAGAAATCAACCAGCAACAAATGCTGGAGAGGCTGTGGGGAAAAAGGAACCCTTCTCCATGGCTAGTGGGTGCAGATTGGTGCAACTATTATGGAAAGCAGTGTGGAGGATGCTTACAAAACTAGAATTGGAAGTCCCATTCAATCCAGCTATCCCCCTACTGGGAATTTTCCCAGAAGAATTGAAGACATCATATCATAGCGATATCGGTGCACCTATCTTTATAGCAGCCCAATTTGTAGTAGCCAAATCTTGGAAACAACCAAAATGCCCATCACTTGAAGAATGGTTGAAAAAGATGTGCTATTTTTATACAATGGAATATTACTCAGAATGATAAGTTTGAAGACTTCATATATAAATGGATGTACAGTGAACATATACTCATTAGTGAAATAAACCAGACTTACATGTGTAAATATCATATAGTCTCCCTAATATAAGAACTTTAGAGAAGAAAATAAAAACTTAAAGACATAACACAGCTGAATGTGTTATGGATTAAACAATGAAGTGACTGGAAGCAGATCAAAGAGGAAATATATCAGGAGCAAAACCATGCACTTATGTACAGAGGATGAATCAGATATTGGTCCTAAGAACCTTCAAAAGGTTCATCACTATGATCATAGCCCCATGGAACACTAAAACTATGCTTAGAATGCATGTCACTCTCATGTTTTTGATGTGTACTGCTCCCAATGTAAACTCAGTTACTGTTACACTCTCTCTCAAGAGTATTAGTTGAAAGTAAGAGACTGGGCCAAATACCATAGGCTTGAAGGCTACAATTTTGTGTTTCCTTGAATTTCCAAATATCTGTGTAAAAATTGTGTAACTGCTTATATCACATTCTATGGAGAGTTATTAGAATAACAATGATTGTCAGAAAATATCAAGTTCAAGCTAAGTCAAAAATGTTTGATATTCAGAAAGCCAGTGATGATAAGCTCAATTACCTATGTTTTAGAGTATTAGTACTACGAAGCTTTTTTGCAGGAGGGTTAAGAATGTAAGTTAACAGACCAAAAATTGGAGAAAAAGAAGGGCTATCAGAATAGCCAATATTTTGACCTAGCCTTTCAGGTCAGTAAGGACTCAGGACATAAGAGAACCTGTGCTGTAATATCCTATAACTCAGAGGTTTCTCAAATTTTCTGGTCAAGGAGATTATGGGACCTCAGAGGAAAGGGATAAATGAAGTATAATGTGCCTAAGGAGAGTCACCCAGAGAAAAACATTCTCTCAGGCTTTCACAGAAAGCAAACTGGCCAAGCAATGGCTATGACTCATCCCGAAGGCTGACACTAACAACAGTTCTACAAAGCACTGTATATGGTTCCAAAGTTAATCCTGAGGGGATTTAACCTTGGAAGATACAAAAGATGAATGTTTTATTATACAGGTTTTGCTTTGACTTGCCCTTCATCACCCAGAAAAAAATCTTAATTACAAGGCATGATATGCAGAGCTAGATTGGTGAGATGAACTGTAGGAGGCTGGAATCAATAGCCTCCAACATTGCAAGTTTAACTGGTGGACCACTGCAATTGTGGAACATTGGACTATGTAAGCATCTGCTTCCTCTTAATTCAAAGAGAATTCTTTTTTTTTTTTTTCCTTTTCTTTCCTTAGCAACATCAAGAGGAAGGTGTGTCTTGCTCACACATTGTGCTCTGTATAACAGTTGTGAAGACAGTGCGCAATATGTCTGCTGTTAAAAAAAATTAATTAATGTTTAAAAAAAAGAAAAAAGAAGACAAAAGAAAAAAATAAGAAAAAGAAAATAAATAAATGAGAATTTTTAAATAGAAGTTTTGTTGGATCTCTTAAAGTATAACCCAGACCTGAACTGCATGGAAGAATTCAAGACCTTAATTTCAATTGGAAAGAAATGAGATCGGTGCTGAGGACAAAGCCCAGCCATAGTGGCCAAGCAAATTATCCAGAGAATGAAAGGAGGCAGGGCAGGCGAGGCTGGGCCGTCAGGAAACTCCAGGAGCTGTAACCTTAGGTGCTTCCATGGCAGAGACTGCAGCACAGGACAACACAAAGAAGTAACTTGAAAGACTTAAGCACGTGGCTCCCATCAGGCAACCACTGTATTTGAGAATAGTGACACAATTATGGAAGCAGTTAATAAACCAGGTACTTCATCCCTGAAAACTAAGGATGCAAAAGGAACTGTGATACTACAAAAGCAGATAATCCAGGCAAAGAAATGTGTTCCTGAAGTTACGACATAAAGTCCTTCAGTGTAGGTGCTATCATCAATTTTTGATGATCTGTCATTTGATTCTTTCCCATGGATTAGTCTCCAAAGCAAATTTGATTATCAAAAGGCTTCAGTTGTTCCTTGAAGCTCATGTACTCTGTAGGGTCTATACTGTTTAACAAGTTATTTACAAATGTCTAAGAACTAAATGGTATCTATCTTTTCCATTTTCTGACAACACATTTATAGTCTACCACCTCTCATGTGTTGTGGCCTTGTATCATTCATTGTGTCTGCCCAGAAGATCTTTTGTCTTTTTTTTTCTACATGGGAATAATTCCATCTTGTGTCCAAAAACCATGTGTTTTTCAAACATCAAAGTTTTTAAAACACTCCCTGTACTACTCCCTTAAAATGTAAGAATATAATGATACAGAAAGACTCAAGAATTGTGAAAGCTCACAGTAAGATATGGAGAGGAAAATATGTAGGAATAGGGGCTGGGGAGATAGCTCCGTGGCACAGTTGTGCTTGCCTGGCAAGTGCAAGGTTGTGAGTTCGAATCCTGGTCCTAAAAAAAATGTAGGTATAGCTGAGCCATTGGCATTAAATGTAATTATTGATATAGATATCGATAGAAAATTTTCAAAAGAAAGTATAATTATGATTCTCATACTTGTAAAAAGTTGAAAGAATATATCCTTTCCATTAATGTAGAAAGAAAAGGAGATAATATAACTGATTCAGAGAATTCAAAGAGCAGAAATAGAGATGATAGATAGGTAGGTATGTAGACAGACAGACAGACAGAATGATTTCTGATATGAAAAAGATATAATTAGCTTTACCCACTGGATGATAGTCAATTGCATTCTGATAGATGCAATTGACTTGCATTTTGGTGGACACAAATTATTTAAATTATTTTGTTTTCTTCAAATTTTTAGAATTGTAGAATAGTTCAGAAATAATTAAAAGGGGTGATCATCCTGATGAGTGCACTAGACAGGACATATAATGCTTTCTCGCCCATTTCAAAGTCTCACAAATTTTCACGACAGAGTTAAAGCTTATGAAAGCACTAGTCACAGAGATTATATAATGACAATGGGAAGAATGAGAAAAGCTTCATTCCATGTTTGTGATCATGAATCGAATTTTTTCTAGATCAGTGTGAGACCTCCCACAGCAAGAAAAGAAAGAAGAGACAAGGACAAAACTTGTAAGATGATAAAATCAATGAGACTGAGAAGGTGTCTCCTGAGCACTGGAGAAAGGACAATCATGTTTTTCTCCAGTCTTCTCAGGAATTTAAATAGGACATAGATAAAGGAATTCTTCTAGTATCATTTGAAACAAGTGCAGTCAGTGAGTGATCCTCTCTTCTCAGATCAACATTTTCAAGTGCCGTACAAGAGCAATAGTGTCAACATCACTTTAGAATTCACTAACTGTGTAAATTTAATAGCTTCAATCCGAATTTAGTGAATCATAAATTCTGGAACTATGTGAAGCCATCTATTTTCTAACCCCATCACTTGAGTTTGGTGCTCCCTTGAGTTTCAAAACCAGTGTTTTACAGTAGAAGCAACAACCTGAAGATCTACAGAGGAAAGGTCTAGGTCTAATTGGGAAAAAATAAATCCTTCCACAATTACACAAGAATATATATTGAGCTGTTAAATGACAGAAAATCACTTCTGCAAGGCAAGAATCAAGAAAGCAAGAGCGCAGAAAAGCTAAGCTGATGCACCAGGTTGTCAACTGGTAGTAAACTTGTTACACCCAGGTGAACTAATCCAGCATGCTGCTGGGTGTGGGAGACCCACCCAAGGATTATTCCTGGCAGAATCAGAGGCAGAACTGGAGAAAAGAAGAGGCTGTTAGGGAAGTTGTTTGGAAAAGTTGTTTTGGAGCTGGTGAACTTTGCTTGTTCTCTTCAGCTTTTCTGCTGGAGGACCTTGTCATGCTGGCTTTCCTGGTGAATGCGGCTGTCCTCACTGGAGGAGGAGTTCTGGACTTCCTTGTTGCTGAGAATAGCTATGGTTCATTTTGGGGAGGGAGCTCTTATCCTCATCTTGAGCATCATTTCCTAGCTCCAGAGGGGAAGATGATACACAGCTCAGTCTCCTGAAAAGCTTATTGCATTGGCTTTCCTGATGGGAACTACACTATTCTCATCATCAGATCAGCTTGGAACCTCACTATTGCTGAGCATGGTTGTTCTACTTTTCATAAGAGCTCTGGTGCTTACCTTGAGCATTTCTTCCTGGCTGCAGTTCAAATCCCTCAGCCTTCTGGCACAGATCCTTCATCCTGCACACACAGAATTTCTAGCTTCCACCACTGACCTTTGGGCCTCCCCAGTGCAGATTCATGAAACAGTCCTACATAAGGCATGTTAGGGGCTCTAGACCTTCAGTTGGACTTGCAGGAAGCATTCGTAGGAGCTCTACATCCCTAGATGAACTCCTGTAGGATAGTGGGATCCAGGGCCTCATGGATTCATTGCTTTTTAATATGTGGACAGATTTCCTCTTTGTGCATGATCCTTTGGATGATTCATTATAAAATAATCTTGTAAAATGTGTCCTGTTTTGTATATTTTTTTCCCAACTCCAAAATCCCAAACCATGACAGATGAACTGGATATCTTCATGTTCAGGTTAACATAATAGTTTAGTTCTCATATGAAAAAGGACAACATTTGTATAGCGAGGAGCAAGGATGAGAGGGAATGACTCCTTCTGGAAAGAGGAATTTGAAACACAGATCTGTGTGTCTGGAATCATATGATATATAATATAATATAATATAATATAATATAATATAATATAATATATAATGTAATTAATATAATATTTAACATTGCACTATATACTGAGAAATTAACAAAAAGTATATTTTAAGTGTTCTTATAACATACACATAAAAATGTAACTATATGAGGTGATTAATATGTTAATTTGCTTAAAATTGGTCAAGCAATGGTCCTGATGCATCCAGATGGCTGACACTGACATAAGATCTACAAACTACTGTACATGGTTTCAGGATAAATCTTGAGGGGACCTAACTGACCTGGTCAGATACAAAAGTTATATTTTTCATTATATAGATCTAGCTTTATTTTGGCCTTAACCATCCAGCAGAAAAGTATAACCACGAGGTATAAGAAGCAAAGCCATATTAATATGCTGAGCTATAAAAGCTTAGCAACTTCTGACAATTGCCAGTTGTGCTAATAAGCCACCATCTTACAGATCATTGGACTATATTGGGTTATTTTACTGAATTCAGGTACCTACAATCTTTAGACTGGCTTCAAGTATGGCAAGGTTCTGTAAAGACTTCTCCAAATACAGCTTCTCTAACTGCAGTGGAGCATATATCTCTGACAAAACAAAACAAAACAGGGAGATATAAATAAAGGGCCATTTTGCTGTGAAAAATGTACAGCTATATATGCACACAAAGATAGGATAGACGTATAGCTATTTTCTCTTAGTTCACTGAAAATAAAGGTTTATACTAATATTGTTTAGACAAGATATGATGTCTACATCTTGTATTCTGAACAACTACTACAAAGACAACAATATGCAATGTATTATCAGAACTGTCCTACTAACCTGTTTTGAAACTGTTTCATTATTATTTTATCTTTTCTCTCATTAAAATGAATTTTAAAAAGAGAAAACAATAACAAAAAAAGAATAAAATTTAAGGAAAAAACATGTTAATTTGCTTAAATATAATAGTGGTTTCACTATGTATGTATGTATGTATGTATATATGTATGTATGTATTGAAACCCCTTAGAATAAACCTTAATTGTGTACAACAATTTTTTTTGGAACTTGGAATTGAACCCAGGCCCTTAGCACTTGCCAGGCAAGCACTTATTCTCCTACACTATCTGCCCAGCCCTGTACAATAATTTTTAATAAAATTATACTTAAAGTGAGTGTTAACACAAAAATATAAATCAATACCAGAATAAAATGATCATTTAAAAGATGAATGGTTGAATTCACAGTTGACATTATTATTTAAGATTTATTATTGTTTTGGGGTTCGAATGCAAGTTTATATTGGAAAGTGATTTCAAGAAAATTAAATGATGGGGCCCGGGGGGATGGCTCAGTGGTCCAAAGCACCTGCTTGGGAAAGCTTGGGCAGCTTCAGGGACCGCGGTTTGATCCCCGGCACCACATGCTGGGCCAGCCCTGCCCCCGGGGCAGGCTGAGCCAGCCATAAAAATGAGTGAATAAACAAACAAAGGTTCTGAAACAAGAAAAATAAATAAATAAAATTTTTTAAAAAAAGAAAATTAAATGAAAGACAAAGTTGAAAGAAGGGATAAGATAAAACTCTTGAATTAATCCTCCCTCTTGAGTGGACAATTGAAGCTTGATCTTACCGGAATACACAGAATAAGCATCCAAATTATCCACAGTAAAGATAGAAGAGGAGGTTCTTAGTCACTCACTCTCTTTTGATCAAGGATTTCTACACAAACTTCCTCAAAATTCCAAGTTAAGTGGACACTTTCAATGTCCCAGAGAAACCTTTCTCAGAGAGCGAGAAGTACTCTTTCTATCCGAGGCAATGAGCTGTCAAATTGTACCTACGGAAAACTAGTGGCAGTGATAGTGACTAGAATGAAGAAAGTGGCACAGGACTTACTATACAGGCATTTCATTGTGGACCAGAATCTTCCAAAGTCAAGGCCAACTTCCTCTAAAGAGGAAAGCATGTGTTCAATACAAGAAGCATTTTTTTTTTACTCTCATAAGAGATCTAACACATGTTTTTAGGATTGCTGGAAACAATGTAGTGCTGGACTGAGTGAACTGAAAAAAGCATAGGAGCTCTGGAACCCATGACCTGAGTGCTCATTTTTGCCAATCGCCATTGAGTGCTAGTGTAAGATTTATTTTCCTCAGTCTTCCAACTGTTCAAATAAAATTGCAGTACAAATCTACGTAGTTATATTAGAAGCATGTTATGAAATACAAGTAACATAATGTCTACAAAATTACATGGGATTAAAAATAAACTAACACAATAGCTAGCTATTATTAAACATTGATTATGCACCCATCGCTATGTTTTATAACATGCAAAATTGCACTGAGTGCAATTTTTTGCACTGAGTGAGTTCTCTCCTACTTTACAGATTGGGATATAATGAATGTAGGTAAAATAAACATGCAGATGCACACAGTCGCTTACACACACACACACACACACACACACACACACACACATACATACACACACACATACACACACACACAATAAGTGACCAAGCAGATATTCGAAGGAAGCTATCAGTCTCCAAGGCAGTGTTATCTCAGTAGTTTTCCTGTTGTCTTGTTTGTTTATTTTTTAAATGTTCCTTGTTCATGTGACAAACAGCCATGCCTCCTTGCTGGGCAATACTTACTACTGCACGTGTCTTCATATAAGCCATTTGTGAAATGACAAGGATATAAATCCTATCATAAAATTGGTTGGATTTCCAGTTCTACATCTTGGAAGACCGCAGTAAATGTGAATTTGAGCAATTTTTGTTTTACACATTTTTATTAGCTTAAGTTTTCAGAACATAATGATTTTTTCCTCCTGAGCTTCCTGGTATTTCTCTGAGATGTTTATAGCTGACTTACTGCTGTTCACTTCATCGTTTTGACATGGTTTTTCCTTCCAAAACATAACCTTCTTTGTAGCCTTCTTTCTGTAACTCTCTTACTGTGCTGCGGAGTCTCTATCTGATTCCAAAACTTTACACTAAGTATCCCACTAATTCAAACCCAACCCCGCAGACCACTAGTTCAGTAGAGATTTGGCTTGCTGGATGAACACCTCACTGAGACCTAGATTTTATGAATAGAATGGATTCTGACGTTGCCCATTTCTTTCTCTGGATCAAGTCTGATCCTTAAAATTTTCATTGCAATATGCACCTTATGCTACAGACTTCCAGTCAAAGGATGAACACTGGCTGCTTAACTTGGAAGTTTTATAACTTCATCTAAGAATGGAACCATTCTTTCTTAAAAGGTTCATTGTAGTAGATAACTGTGGCCTGAAAATCTGAGATGCATGACAGCTCCATGTAGTTGAAAGATCAACTAAGCCATGATGAAAATGGAGACGCGGACTGTCAGACTGAGGATCCCTGCATTCACATGAACCCGGGGATCAGGCTAACCAATATATAGATGGTTTTTCCTTTCAACCTCCAACAGAGTTTGCTAGGCTGGCAGTCAAGATCAGGAGATATTAAAGGTTTCATTTCTCTGCCCTCCTCTTGTCCTTGCTGTATTCCAATTTTGTACTGATGAGTGAACATATTTGAGATAATGAAAGTCAGGCTTTCAGTGTTTATGAAAGGAGGCTGTAAGCAAAAGGGATGAAATAGAAAATATCCTGTACTAATGTTATTTTGGGATTGAATTAATGTAAGGTTCCTTTCTAACTGATAGAGGTAGCTCCTGGTAGGCTGCTGAGTGGCTGGCTTGAGGAGCAATGGCACCTTAGTATCAGTGAGATATTTAGGGTAGCTCTCTTTGCATAAAAGGCAAGACAGCTATGTTAACAGGTGTCAGAAACATACCAAAAAAATATGAGAAGTGCATTGAAGGATTTTACATTAACTAGATCTGGAATAATTTAAGTGTCAAAATACATAAGATAGCAATGGATTATAACCCATCCATGAATCCTCACTGATACAAACTAACAAATAAATATGGACGACTCTTCCTTTTAATAAACTTCCAACTAATAAATGTGGATAAAATTTGAAGTTTCAAAAAATTCTAAATGTGTGCTAAAATTAATGGATATGCATTTGACGACAAAATGTTTTTCTATTATCAAAGTAAATCCTCATGAATAACAAAGAGAGTAAAATTTTGCAGTGAAAATAGCAGTTATAACCTTAACCAAAGACCAAAGTCATGACTGACTTTGGAACAAACCCATATCTTGTTCGTTCTGATGTTATGCCCTGAGAAGCCAGAATATCGCCCTCAGGAAGTTCCTGCTAAAAATCCCTTGCTCTTGGGGAGTGTATTTTGAGGTATTTAAGGGTAGAGGCCATATATATTTCTGCTAACGTCAAATGTTTCTGAAAACTAATGGTGATAATATAAGCTATTTTTGAATGGTGTTAGCGATATATGTGTTTTCTTTATATTCTTTTACAAAGTTCCTCTATGTTCAAAATTATATCATTTAATAGTCACTAAAAAATTCCACTACTTACTAAGAAATGCATTCCTGTGGAAGAAGGACAATCAAATAGTTTTGAAATATCAAGTACATAGTAACATAAAAACAAAGTAGAAGCTACCAGCCTGGGCTACAAAAGTGAGCTCAGGACCAGCCTCAACTGCATAGCGAGACCCTGTCTCAAAAAGACAAAAAAAATAAATAAATAACATTTCTTTATTACCAAATTACTGCAACACTTGGTGGTATAATTATGGTCAAAGAATTCACTAAAGAGTTTCTTCTCCAGATAAGGAGAAAATATTGAACTTTGAAACTCAGTCTTCCAATTTGTAACTTCACAGGAAACCCAGAATCCTTGGAAAGTAGAAGCTTTTCTCATATTTAGGTAGGTTCATAAGGTTCAGTATTTCTATTGTGATGGACTCTAGATATAACCAAAGCACAGGGGTAGACTTTGAGAAAGCCTTACTTCGACCTTTTGTGAATGGGTAGCGTCCTTTGAATGCGGTTGATAAAGAATGCATAGAAATGTGATGAGGGAAGTGAACCCCTCAATACATAAATAAAAATTCTTTGTGGCCAGCAAGATAGCTCAGTGGTCTAAAGTGCCCATTAGGCAAGCTTAGGCAACCACACAGGGACTGCAGTTCTATCCCCTGCACCACATGCCATGCCAGCCACGCCCCCAGGATGGGCTGAGCCAGCCACACACACAAAAAAATCTCATGCCAGAATTTTCTCTTTGTAATTTAAAGGCTTTAATTGTTCGTAATAATTGTTTCCTTTTTTCTCTTACAGTGAAAGAGGTTCAAGCTTACTGAGCACCACTTACTATAGACTCCCACAAGTCACTGCTCTGCTGTTACTTGAATGAAAGTGCTGGCAAGCAACAATTATCATCTAACTTTAAAGTTAAGTAGATAGACCTTCTGGATGGTTGTGTGACTTTCCAGTAAGCATACATAAAATAAATGGCAGTCTTCTTGACCTCAAAGTGCCTGCCCTTTCTATCGCATTGACCTGCCACCATCTTAAGATGTTGCTTCCAGAGAACGAGTTAGGTTACATCTCCTTGGGGGCACCTTCTTTATTTGGTGAGTTAATTGTAGGGTGCTGTGAAGGTGTTGGGCACCTGCACACTGGAAGGATTAGAAGGGCTCAGAGGAGGGGACCAAAACGTAAATAAAAATGTCTTTCTGTTTTTGTTTCATGTGTCAGCTTTGTTTCACCACCCTTTAAGTTTTTAATCACTCCGTTGATCATTCTTTTTGCTTCTATGCTTTGAATCATTCTCATAGACCTAAGAAACAGAATAAAATCCTTTTTCCTAATGAAAATACATTTAGAAATTATCTAGCTGGAAAATAATTCTATGAAACTATAAAATCATCTATTAGTGCAGCTCATAGAGAATGGGCTGGAGAGGAAGATAATTCCAAGTTCTCTGGACTTGGCATTAAATGCAAGAGGTCTCCATCTGTCTCTGTCTCCCTCTCTCTTTCTGTCTCTCTATCTCTGTCTCTTTCTCTGTTTCTGTCTCTATCTCTCTCTGTCTCTATCTCTCTCTCTGCTCTCTCTGTCTGTCTCTGTCTCTGTCTCTGTCTCTCTCTCTCTCTCTCTCTCTCTCTCTCTCTCTCTCTCACACGTTCTCTCACATCTTCATTGACAAAAGCATGCAAATTGATAGAATGCACTATCTGGAGCTACATAAAAGAAAATCCAAGCCCTGACTTCCTCACTCACAGTACATGGCCCTGAAGAAATAGTTCCCATTTTCTATCAAGAATTCAGAATGGAGAGATTAGGTACATCACTAATTCCTTAGAAAGACAGCACCACACACTCTTCTTTTGTCACATGTGAAAGGAACATTCATCCCTGCCATATCAGGGATTGTGATGTTGAAATAAAGTAATAACTGTACTAATGTGCTTAAAGTACTATTAAATTTGCTCAAAAAGGATTGATTTCTAAGCAGTATTTCCTGTAATGATAATGATCCACTTAATGCTAAACAAATGACTCAAATTCGTTAACACATTAAGAGATAACAATTCCCAGTGTTTAGCAGAATATAATAATTCCACTGAAAGCAACAAATTCTCACACAAGTAGCCATGTCTTTACATCATAAGTATTCAATAAATAAATAATAATAATAATGAATACAAATCATAAACGTTTCTGAACGGATGCCTGGTGATGGAAGCCATGAGGGCCTCCATCCACACTGTGCTGGTTTGTCAATGTCACCTACAGAAGTGCCAAGCACAGTTAATCATACATAATACCTGGGCTGGGCCTCACTACCCAGACATTTACTCAAACATTACTCTGAATGTTTCTCATAGTACTACACATTTGGATGATTCACATTCAAATGAAGCGACTTTGTGTAAAGCAGTTTGCCCTGGACAAGGGTGGATCTCATCCAGTCAGCTGAAAGTGTTAAAGGAACAGACTGATCTCCCCTGAGCAGGAAGAAAGTGTGCCAGATCACACTTAAACTCAAGGGCAGCTCTTCTCTGTGTCCCCACACTGCCAGCTTACCTCAAAGAGTTTTGGTTTACCAAACCTCTTCAACTGTGTAAACCAGTTCACTAAAATAAGCCTGCTTTTCTGTCTCTAACTCTGTCTCTTTCTCAGTCTCTCTCTCTCTCTCTCTCTCTCTCTCTCTCTCTCTCTCTCTCTCTCTCTCTGTCTTTCTGTCTCATCTAAACATGAAAACATGTACATATACATTTAAATACACATGCAAACATGCACGTATGACTATGTGGATATGTATACATGTGTATAGCTGCACAAGCACCCCTGATGACACTGTTCTCTGTTGAACAAAGACTAGTAAAATAATTAGTGCTCAATAATTTTTAGTTGCTTTTACTCTGCCAAAAGGACTGTTTTTGAACCATCATAATATTTTATTCTAAAATAACATTTTATTTTCTCAATAAACATTATTTTAAAAAGCTCTTTGTTCAGTTACCTATTCCTTCCCAAGTACTTACTGACTCTTGCCTTGTAATTTACCAGCAAATAGAATAGAAAAGAAATTCTATTTTAAAAGCAAATGGAAGCCGGGTGTGGTGGCGCACGCCTGCAATCCCAGCACTTGGGAGTCTGACGCAGGAGGATCAGTGTGAGTTTGAGACCAGCCTGAGCTACAAAAGTGAGTTCAAGGCCAGCCTGAACTGCATAATGAGACCTTGTCTCAAAAAGACAAAAAAAAAAAAAAAAAAAAAGTAAATGGAAGAGCTGCCCAAGTATCTCAGTGGATTAGAGCACCTGCAAGCAGGTGCAGGAGCTGGAGGTTTGATACCTGGGCTTGCTGTGCTGGCCCTGCCCCTGGCGTGCACTGAGATGGCAATTGAGACGGGGCATAATGGCACTAGCCTGTAATGCCAGCTCTTGTTAGGCTGTAAACAGGCGATCACTACGAGTCCAACCTAGTAGTGTGATCCTGAACACCCTGTGGAACCTTCTCAAAAAAGAAAATAGAGAAGCAAACGGAGGACTGCATCCGCTTTTCAGCATTGAGAATCTCAAACACCCAAAGAACAGAAATTTAAAAGTAAAAAATGATAGATAGGCTCACTTTGAGAGAGACAAGTCTCAGTGAGTCCTCTGAAGCTTATTCATCAGGGCTTCTCGTCGTTTCTTTTGGCACCGACACACAACTTACAGGTGGCACGCAACGCGGGGCACGGAAGACGACCAAGGAAAACAACTGCCAGACATCTGCGGCAGACTGTCATTGGACAAAAGAGAGACTGAAGAAGTGATTTGGGTGCAAATCCAAAGACAAAGCCTAGAAAATGAGCAAATACAAATATTTTGAGAAAAAAGATAGTACCAACTTGTTTCTTGCTATGGTGGCTTTGTTGTCACTTGCGGGCAAGGACCGGAATCTGGCTTCAGACTCCCCTTCCATGATGCTGCTCCAGCATTTGCTGGAAGTGTTAAAGAACAGAACAAAAAGAATGATTGAATTTGTGGTAGCCAGAATCCTAGGACTAACAGCCATCACAGCCACAGCTGCTACAGCCAGAGTAGCACTGAGCCAAGGCGTACAAACTGTTCATTTTGTGCAACAGTGGCACAAGAACTCAGAACAATTATGGACTTCTCAAGGACACATAGACTCAGAGTTAAATACTAAGATAAATGATTTAGAACATGCTGTTGTTATGCTAGGAGATCAAATTGTTAATCTATAACGCCAACTTCATTTAAAATGTGATTAGAATACCTCTTCATAGCCGGGCATGGTGGCGCACGCCTGTAATCCCAGCACTTGGGAGGCTGAGGCAGGAGGATCAGTGCGAGTTCGAGATCAGCCTGGGCTACAAAAGTGAGCTCAAGGCCAGCCTCAACTGCATAATGAGACCCTGTCTCAAAAAAAAAAAAAAAAAAAAAAAAAAAAAAAAAAAAAAAAAAAAAAAAAAAAAAAAAAAAAAAAAAAAAAAAAAAAAGAATACCTCTTCATTTTGTATAACTCCCATTCCATGGAATCAAACTAATTTCCCATGGAAAAATGTAAAAAAACATTTATTGCATCATGGTGATATTACTGCTGAGATCCTGTCTCTTCAGCAACATATTGATAATGCTTTTATAAAACAATTATCAAAATTGTCTGGCACTGATCTTTTACAAAGCATCTCTAGTGGCATTGAAAGCCTTAATCCTTTTCATGTTACTTCATGGTTTAGTGGAAGTGTAGTAATGACTTGTGTATGTTGTCTCTGTGCTTTCTGTATATCCTCCTTAGCCTGCCTACCAGGACAGGCCCAGCAACAAGTAATGGACCAGAAATCTGCAGTTCTCACCCTAATGCTTCAAATACTTTCAGCATAAAACAAAAGCAGGGAATTATAGCAATATGCCCAATTGATATCCTGAGAAGCAGGAAACAAAAAACAGAGCACAGGGAGGGCTGCCTTCTGTTGTAGGTCCTGGAAAGCTGGGATTTACACCTGAAGATAGCAGCTTCCTTTTCTGGTGCCCTATTTATTGATCTCTTGCTTGGGATGTTAAGGGTTGTCACCTCCCTGGCTCCTTGGTTATCTGTTAGCATCTGTATGAGCCTAGTGTTAGGCAAATGGTAGAAGACATAGTGATTTGTAATCTGTAAAGTAGTCTCGCACATTCCATAGCCTTCTTGTAGCCCTCAATAAAAATGAGCTGCTTCTGCAGCTCTGGGCTCACTTTGAGAGAGACAAGTCTCAGTGAGTCCTCTGAAGCTTAAAAAATTATATATATGTATATATATATATATATATATATATATATAATCTTTATTTAGAATGACTATTGGTTATTGACTAGAGAAACCTTAAGAAAAAATTTCCTTCTAAAAGCATTGGACTTAGAAATCACAGTTGAAATAATTTAATATGCATCTATTATGGAAATAGAGCATCAAAATTCTGAAAGGAATGTGAAATTGCTGTACTGTTCTAAGTGTCTAGGAATAAGACAGGTGAGGAAAAGAGAAAAAAATCAATTTAACACTGAGAGCAATTTTCACCTTCCTGTCTTTGAAAAACATATGTGAACTGTTATGTGTTGTCATGGAAACAATAAAATAAAAAAATCTGCTTGCCAATGCCCAAAATTAGGTGTAAGACTGTCAAACACAGATTGCTTCTATTGTCTGTTATAGGATAGAAAAAGACTGATAATGATTTGGTACATAACCTTCTTGGCATTTATTCTAAATTTTTTCCCTTCTCATGTATTGTGAGTGTATAACTTCCCAGTAGTTATATTTTGTTTTCCTTTTAAAAATCAACAGGAGGCATCTTGTCAGGGCCTTTTCATAAATAATGTCATTAGCATAAATTGCAATTGTGAATTTTAAGACTGAAAGGCCATTTAAAGGGGTTTAATGCTTAGCCAGAGATTTTTTTAATTAATGTATTTCTGTTGAACATAGACTATGTGAAGCAATAGTTACACTGTGAAAATCACAGGTGTCATGCAGGACACACCTCTAAGTCCCAGTCCAAAATGAACATCATCCTAAAATCTCTGCCATTGTTTTTAAGTCCTGTGAGTTGAGAACATTCTCACCACTCCCAGGTAGTAAGTTCAAACCAGAAGTCTAGATTTTTTTTATTAATGCAGTAGATTTTTTTTATTCTTTTTTATTTTTTATTTTTTTCTCTCTTTTTTTCACAGATGACACATTGTATATTGTCCTTACAATAGTTATACAGAGCACAGTGTGTGGGCATGACCCACCTTCCTATTGATGTTGCTAAGGAAAGAAAAAAAAATTCTTCTCTTTGAATTAAGAGGAAGCAGATGCATACACAGTCCAATGTTCCACAATTGCAGTGGGCCACCAGTTAAACTTGCAGTGTTAGAGGCTATTGATCCAAGCCTTCTACAGCTCATTTCACCAATCTAGCTCTCCATTTCATGTCTCACAGCTTTTTTTTGCTGGGTAATCAAGGGCAAGTCAAAGCAAAACCTGTATAACAAAATATTCATTTTTTGCATCTTCCAAGGTCAAATCCTCTCAGGATTAAGTTTGGGACCATATACAGTACTTTGTAGAACTGTTGTTAGTGTCAGCCTTTGGGATGAGTCACGGCCATTGCTTGAACAGTTTGATTTCTGTGAAAGCCTAAGAGAGGGCTTTTCTCTGGGTGACTCTCCTTAGATACACTATAGTTCATTTATCCCTTTCCTCTGAGGTCCCATAATCTCCTTGACCAGAAAATTTGAAACACCTCTGAGTTATAGGATATTACAGCACAGGTTCTCTTATGTCTTGAGTGCTTACTGATCTTAAAGGGCTAGGGCCAAAATATTGGTTACCCTCATAGCCCTTCTTTTTCTCCAATTTTTGGTCTGTTAACTTACATTCTCAACCCTCCCTCAGAAAACCTTCGTGGTACTATTACTCTATAACATAGGTAATTGAGCTTATCATCACTGGCTTTCTGAATATCAAACATCTTTGACTTAGCTTGGAATTTATATTTTCTTACAGTCATTGATATTCTAATAATACTCCATAGAACGTGATATAAGCAGTCACACAATTTTTACACAGATATTTGGAAATTCAAGGAAACATAAAATGTAGCCTGTCAAGCCTCTGGTGTTTGGCTCAGTTTCTTACTTTCAACTAATACTCTTGAGAGTAACTGTTTACATTGGGAACAGCACACATCAAAAAGACGATAGTGACATGCATTCCAAGTCTAGTTTTAGTGTAATATGGTGCTGTGATCTGTGTGATGAACCTTTTGAAGGTTCTTAGGACCAGTATCTTATTCATCCTGTGTACATAAGTGCAGGGTTTTGCCCCTGACATGTTTCCTCTTTTATCTGCTTCCATTCACTTCATTGTTTAATCCATAACACATTCAGCTGTGTTATACCCTAAAGTTTTTATTTTCTTCTTTAAAGTTCTTATATTAGGGAGACTATATGATATTTACACATGTAGGTCTGGTTTATTTCACTAATAAGATATGTTCATTATACATCCATTTATATATGAAGTCTTCAAACTTATCATTCTTTATAGCTGAGTAATATTCCATTGTATAAAAATACCACATTTTTTTCAACCAGAAGTCTAAATTTCTTTCTGTGAACTTCAAAGATCTCCATAACCTACCCAATAGACATTCCCCAAGCTTGAACCCTCAACTTCTGAGACAACCTCAGAACTGAAACTACTGTTGTTTAGTCTTCCATTCTGTGGTAATTTTGTTACAACACCCTGAATAGGCTAGAATAATAAATAATACACCTGCTTAGTTACAGTAGGTTTCCCAACTACCAAATTTTCTAAAATGTCGGATATAAAACTCATGCCTTTAAAGGTCCCACCTCGTGCTTGCTTCAGCAGCACATATACTAAAATCGGAACGATAAAGGTCCCACCTCAGCCTTCAAAAGTCTGACCAAATTCGGCTCTTATCAAAGGAAACCACTCACAGCCCTCCCTCAGTCCACCTTGGCTCTTTCCTCCTTTTCTCTACTCCCCCACAGGTTCTCTCTTCCCTGTCTCTCAGCTATTACATTCCACACAGATTTCAACTATTACATTTTGAGTTTGGAACTCAAAACTCTTCCTTTTCAACGCAGTGACTATTACAAGAAGTTCTGCACTGAAGGATTTTCAAGAAAATTTCCTTAAATTATTGCAGATAGATGAAAGTTATCCCATAGTTCACTTTATCAAGCTTATTAACACTTAAAAATATCATTTCATTTCAAATTCCAAAAAGAAAGAGGATAAGAATATTAGAATGGGGCTGAAAGGATTAAGTATAAAATATGGTGATAAATTTGTGGCTATAGAATTGGTGAAAATTCCCAGATTTAACTATGAATGATTTATCTCAAATCAGAAACTCAAGAAGCAATATAAATAAATTCAGAGAAAAATAAAAGATAATAGGAAGCAGGAAGATAGATCTTTAGGGGGGTGGGGAGAAGGCACCAATGTATAAACTAAGAGGATAAAAAGGAATGGGAAAGGAAGGGATTTTAAAAAGAATTAAAATGTTTCATGTACACACATCAGTTCCCCTTGGTGAATGGAATCATTAATGCTGTAATAAAACAGCCCTAGTGCCAAGCAATTAAATACTTTGTTTTTCTTCCAGACCAAAAAAAAAATAGTTTAACTTTAGAGGAGAGAAAAATAAGATAGAAGTAGTCAGGGATCATAAACATCTACAAAATTTCAAAAACTTGACATTTACGTTTGTTGCATTGTCAAACAATTCCCAAGGAAATACGGATCTTCCTGGGAGAGAGGCGTAAAGATCTGTTGAGTGAAAGGTCTTTAGTCATCTGGGATCTATTTAAATACCAAGACATCTGAAGGCCCAATTTCACACTAACAGGTAATCTAGTCCTCCCAGATTTTCCCCTTTAGATTCTCTACCACAAATCCTAACTGAATGGCTTGTGCGCAACTTCACATGGCATGTCTTGTGGACTCTTAAACATACTGCATTGCATCACACTTGATCCCTGAGCTCAGGGGACAAGGATTAGATCAGTATAGCAGCAGAGACATCACCTTACCATCAGAAGATGAACAGGTTTGCCCTACTTCTGTAGCCTGGGCACTTTGGCACCTTGGAGAGCAAGCTGGAAGCTGCACATGGTGGTGAGATTTGTTCCATTCCGGTTTCACTCCAGTGTCCTCAGTCTGGGCCATCGTAGTGGAAAGCTGTCATGACTAACCCTGCACATTTGACTGTTAGCCAGTTACATTGCTAGTTGAAGTTTCAGAGGACTTCCTGGAAAATATCAGCTTCAGTGGACACACTCTGAAGGCATGAAGAAAAAAGGCTCAAGGACACCTACACTTCAATTGTTTCTACATTTTGCTTGTTTTGATGCTGATTTTACTGAATGTAGAATTACATGTTCAGAATAATGTTATCTAGAAACATTTTAAAATATTGTACCTTGATCTATTTTTAAATTACTTTAAAGGGTACCTGTATCTTTTGTTCTATCAAAAGAAGGAAAAAGCACGCTCAGGGAAAGAGAATCCTTTAGATTATATGCAAGGATAGTCCGTGCCATGAAGGACAAGTGAATGAGATCAGATTCATGATTTTTGGAGGCTGATAAATGAATATAAACAAAAAATACCTCAAAGCAGTAAAGAGTATGTCTTTAAAATAAAGAAAAGATGTAGTTGTTAAATTTTACACTGTATACTCTCACATTGAATTTTGAAGAAAATGACTACATAGACTTGATATTTTTCTTTCATAGAGCAAGTACAGTTAAGTCTATAGGCTTCTTTTCCAAAATAAGGTTTTAAAATACACAAAATACAGGGAATTATGAAGCAAAGCAGTTATATGGAAATAGAGCCGTCAGGTACAAACAATATAAATTTACAAGTAGTAATACAGCTGTCATTTGTGGATACATTAAATAGGACTTCATGAAATTTGAATAAATAATAATAAGCATAAATAATGTTCTGAAATATCCTTACTAACTGTAATATGGAAATATCTATCATTTGTTTTGGTGAGAAGAATACAGACACTGCTAATACTGCCTTATTTCACTGCTTGTGGAAAGAAGCAGCGATATGAGACAGCAGTTAATGAAAATAAACATATAGCCGGGCGTGGTGGCACACGCCTGTAATCCCAGCACTCGGGAGGCTGAGGCAGGAGAATTGGTGCGAGTTCGAAACCAGCCGGGGCTACAAAAGTGAGCTCAAGGCCAGCCTGAACTGCACAGCGAGACCCTGTTTCAAAAAAGACAAAAAAAAAACATATATTTTCTGACTTAATGTCATGGATTTCTGAATTCTATTCTATATAGGGATTGTTTTTCCCTGCATTCTTTAGCAAAATATTCCCATGTATTAGAAGCATGTTCAGAGACTTCATTGGGCCTTACTGGAGGCATAGTGATCATCTTCAAGTAATTAAAGATATTTAATATATTAAATATATATAATATGGTACAATTTGAAAGATCCTTATACTCTAGCAGAGTACTAACATGTTATAAATTATAGAAATGAACTATTAGAAGTATTATAATAATGAAAATTTTGATACAGGTGAAGCACAAGAGAGAAAATCTAATAGGCAGAAAGGAAGTTAGTCACCAGGCAGATTTATAGATGACAACTATTAATTTTTTTCAAGCAGATAAATTTATAATAAATATACTGATATAAAAATATCTTTCAAAGGGCTGATAATTTAATGTAACTTTCAATTTTAAAATCTCTAGCCAAAATAAAATTTTATTTACTGATTGTAGGGATATTTAAAGCCATCCTCTTCATGGAAATTACTCCCAAAGAATCCCCTAAGCAATGACTACTCATTGCAGTATGAAATTACCATGATTGGATGGATAGAAGCGTGGATGGAATGGATGGATATACAGGTGAATACATCAATGGAATTAGCAGGGTACATTAAACCTCAATATGAGTATTCACAATACCTAAGTAATTCTCCTGAGAGCCAAAGATAAAAGCTATTTAGACTGTGACCTATGAGCAGGACACAAATGATGAAATGCACAGTCCCTTTGTTTTCTTGATTTTTCCTGTCCAAGTTTATTAAAATAAAAATGATTTTGTGAGACCATAGAGTGGGGAATATTTTTAGCTCTGATGGCCTAGAAAATAACTATTTGCTGAATTCATTCATGAAATTGAATCTGTAGAAGACAATAACAAATATTCTTTCTTGAACATAGAAAAAAATAATAAATGAAAGATTTTCCAGGCTTAGTCAGTTCTCTACATAAAGTCCTATCCTACAATCTCCAAGATCAGCAAAAGAAGGATTACAATCATGAAAGACATTAAATTGTTGCATATTATTTAAAGAAATAAAATATGTAAGAAAATCAATGCCTTTCTATCTCTATTGCATGGAAATGAAGTCTGACGTCATCATAACACAAGTTTGACAGTCATGAACAGCGGAAAGGGGTGTGTGAAACACAGAATCTACAGCTACAAATAGAACTAATCCATTGACTTTTGGGACATTGGTTACTTTTAATTCTGTATATAATGTCCTGAAGTGGGACAGTGAAGACAAGAAGAGGTCATTTAAATAAGTTTATGCATAATAGAAACCCAGCCATACACAAAACAGTTCGGTAAATAGAAGCACTCAAGCTAGAAATATGACATAAAACTAATCGATCGTCTCCTGGGGACAACAAATAGGCTAATTTTACTCGGAATTATGATGGAGAATTATAGTGTAGAAAAGAAGAATTCAGCTTTGAGAGGGGAGAAAATTTTCCATTCTTCAGTAGACCTCCTAGGGACACTAAAGCTTTCCTGAATGTGTCTTTCAAATAGAGGTGCAAGGGTGATTATTCAATCCATTAAATAATTAATCACTCATTATGTTCCTGTGGGTGGTGCAGGCATGGCAAAATAAGCATAGGAGGGCTGGATCCCTTTACTAGCAATATTTCATGGGAATGGGCCCAAAATTTGGGGGCCATTATAGTCAGAGAGGCTGGGGCCAAGTATCTCCTCTGGGTTGCTTAGTTCAGTGTTGGGCACAGAATTTCAGGGCACACGCTGGGCTGCCTTGAGGGAGAGCCTGCTCAGCACTGTGAGGAAGAGCATCTCTTCAGATAAACCACCAGAGCACTTCTGTGCTCTGCTCTGTCAGAACACTTCCAGCCTTATGAAAATAACTGAAAAATCAAACTTTTTGTATTCATTGGAAAACTGAGAAAATTAGATAAGCTTCCACACTGAAATTAGAAGAGATAAATACATCCAGAGTTAGAGCTGAAATCTGTTTACCTGCATCAGAATTTGCTAGGGATATAGAACTATAAAAATACTTACATGGTGATGCTATTAATTTTTTGGAGACTAAGTACAGGCTAGTGTAGTTATGTATGTGCTTTACAGACTTTGACGGACTGCAATTAGGAGAGTTCCTGTGATTTCATAGATTTTAAATATACAAGGTGAAAATCTGAGAATACAATCCTCATAACTCTTACAAGAAAGCTTTTCTTTATTTTTTTGTTTTTGTTTTGGTTTTTGTGGTACTGGGCACTGGACTCAGTACCCAGTGCTTTGCTTACCAGGCAAGCACTTATTCTATGAAGCTATCTCCCCGGCCTTCTTGCAGGAAAAGTGAAAGAACAATTCTTTGGAAATACACCTAGCCTGCCGGGCGTGGTGGCGCATGCCTGTAATCCCAGCACTCAGGAGGCTGAGGCAGGAGGATCAGTGTGAGTTCGAGACCAGCCTGGGCTACAAAAGTGAGCTCAAGGCCAGCCTGAACTGCATAGCGAGACCCTGTCTCAAAAAGACAAAAAAAAAAAAAAAAAGAAAAGAAAAAGAAAGAAATACACCTAGCCTGTTCTTCCTAAGAAATTCTTACTCTTCCAAGAAGTCTTTCACAGAGCTTTATCCCTCCTAGATGAAGGGCATTCAGCCCACACCTGGTCTCTCTGTCTCTTCTGCCTTATGTTGTGAGATTAGGGAAGCTATCTAAATGGGAAATACTTGTTAAGATAATAGTGACAGAGCACTGAAAGACTGAGATTCAATCACAATGTTATCGATTTTCTCTCTTCCCAAAACCTAGAGTCATGTAATAGAGAGAAACCAGATACTGTTTCCCTGCTATTGAGAAAAGCCAGGGATATTCTCTTTCACCATCTAGATTAAATATCATACCAAGTAGTTTAAACTACTATAGTAGGATTTAAAAAAAAAAAAAAAGAAATTAGAATTTGTTTTAGAAAATTTCTACTTAAAGATCACACAGTGGCCAATGTAGAAAATTCCCCTCAAATAACAAAGATCTCTTGAAACTAATAAGCACCCATAACATAGTTATAGGATATACATAAAGTTAATATATAAAATAAATTGTTTTCTTCTATAACAGCAATGACCAATTGGAATTTGACCTTAAAAATCAACATTATTCATAATAGATCCAAAATATGCAAAGCTTAGATATAATTTCAACAAAATATCTGCAAGGTCTATATTCAGAAATTCATAAAACATCAATGAAGAAATCACAGAACGCCTTAATATATTGAAAACTGTTCTGTGTCTGTCATAGAATAATCATTGATAAATATTGATAACAGAAGACTTTAAATGTGGCTCTATTTATATAAATCTAAATGTAGCATAATGTAAACTAATTGCTTTAAACATTAAAAACACTTTCCTACAAATTGTTATGCATTCATAGAGCCTAGCCTAAATTTCTATAGCACTCATCATTACAGTGTATTAAAGTAATAAAAGTGGTGGAACATGTACTATATTATGGAACTCTAGGCTCAGAGTTCTGCAGAAGAAAGAAATACACAGAAGGGCTGACAAGATAGCTTGGCAGTCTAAGCACTTGCCTGGCAAGCACAAGGACCTAGACTGAATCCCTGGTACTGCATTCTATGCCTGCCCCACACTGTGCCAGCCACCAAAACCAGGAGTGGTGGTACATGACTATAATGCCAGCCCTGGGCAGGTTAAGATAGAAGGATCACTACAAGTGTAAGCTGCATAGTGAGACCCTGCACCAAATCCATAAATCTTGGATCCTGTGCACGATGGCAAATGCCTGTAATCCCAGCACTTGGGAGGCAGGAAACAGGAGGATTATTTGTGCTGTGTAGTAAGACGCTGCACAAAAAAAAAAAAAAAAAAAAAAAAAAAAAAAAAAAAAAAAAAAAAAAAAAAAAAAAAAAAAAAAAAAAAAAAAAAAAAAAAAAAAAAAAAAAAAAAAAAAAAAAAAAAAAAAAAAAAAAAAAAAAAAAAAAAAAAAAAAAAAAAAAAAAAAAAAAAAAAAAAAAAAAAAA
>PVJA010029069.1:0-27019 GCA_004027025.1 Myocastor coypus | reverse complement strand
TAAGTTTGAGACCATAGACAGTACTTTGTAGAACTGTTGTTAGTGTCAGCCTTCGGGCCATTGCTTGGCCATTTCGCTTTCTGTGAAAGCCTGAGAGAATGTTTTTCTCTGGGTAACTCTCCTTAGACGCACTTCAGTTCATTCATCCCTTTCCTCTGAGGTCCCATAAACTCCTTGACCAAAAAATTTGGGACACCTCTGAGTTATAGGATATTATAGCACAGGTTCTCTTATATCCTGGGTCCTTATTGACCTTGAAGGGCTAAGGCCAAAATATTGGCTATCCTTATAGCCCTTCGTTTTCTCCAATTTTTGGTCTGTTAACTTACATTCTTCACCCTCCAGCAGAAAAGCTTTGTGATACTGTTACTCTATAACATAGGTACCTGAGCTTATCATCACTGGCTTTCTGAGTATCAAATATCTTTGACTTAGCTTGGAAATAATATTTTCTGACCATCATTGATATTCTAATAACTTTCTATGCAATGTGATATAAGCAGTTACACAATTTTGACACAGATATTTGGAGATTCAAGGAAATACAAAATTGTAGCCTGTCAAGAATATGGTTTTTGGCCCAGTCTCTTATTTTCAAGTACTACTCTTGAGAGAATGACAGTAACTGAGTTTACACCAGGAGCATTACATACCAAAAAGACAAGAGTGACATGTATTCCAAACATAGTTTTAGCGTTACATTGTGCTATAGTCAATATGCTGAACTTTTTGAAGGTTCTTGAGACCAATATCTGATTCATCCTGTGTACATAAGTGTATGGTTTTGCTATTGATATGTTTTCTGCTTTGTCTGCTTCCAGTCACTTTGTTGTTTAATCCATAACACATTCAGCTGTGTTATGCCCTTAAGTTCTTGTTTTCTTCTTTAAAGTTCTTATATTAGGGAGACTATACGATATTTACACATATAGGTCTGGCTTATTTCACTAATGAGTATATGTTCAATATACATCCATTTATATATGAAATCTTCAAACTTATCATTCTTTATGGATGAGTAGTATTCCATTGTATAAAAATACCACATTCTTTAACCATTCTTCAAATGATGGGCATTTTGGTTGTTTCCAAGATTTGGCTATTACAAATTGGGCTGAAATTTAAAGGAACATAGTGCTTGTAAGTAAATTTATGGAAAACAGTATGGTTCTCATCTGAAAATGAGATAAAGACACGATAGAAAAGGTGGTACACCAGTGTCATTAATGTGTGGAGATTGAAAAATTATCAATAATAATTCATTGAATAGAATATAATATATTAGAAACATCATATATAATGATAAGCTAGAGTTTTCCTGGAGATACAAGGATGTTTCAACATACACAACCTAATAAATATAATAAGTACATAAACAAAAAAAGAAAAAAAATACATGATCATATTAATAGATGGAAAAAGATTTATGACGAAATTCAACACTTGTTCATGTAAAGAAGTATGAAGAAAATATTTATAGAAGGGTGATATTTGAAGTTAGTAGAATATATGCATGAAAAATCAATGGCTAACATGTTATTAAGTAGAGAAAAATAGAAAGTTATTAAAGCTAAAATCGGGATCAGGATAAGGATGTCAATCATCACCTTTTCTATGCATCATATCACTTTAAAAATTGGTTGCAGCAATTGTATAATATAATGGGACATAGAGAAAAATGCTCAAATTGTAATTCTTTTTTTATATATTTAGTACAGAGTATACAGGGTCTCACTACACAAATTGTACTCATGGCCATCCTGCTTTTTTCAGCCTCTGAAGCACTGAGACTACAGTCTCATGCCACCATGGCTAGTCTCAATATCTAGCTCAAGTGGTCCCCAGGGTCGTGACCAGCAAAGTATGTGTATAATTCTTTAAAGATAACATGAGTGGCTGCGGAGATTGGGGTCTAAGCATGTGCCTGGTAACCACAAGATCAAAATTTAAAAAATCAAACATATATATTAAAATAATAAACCTGAGTGTCTGGGTCTATAGCTTAGCAGCATAAGCACTGGCCTGACCAGTGCAGGGTGCCAAGTTTAAATCCTAGTACTTCAAAAGCAAAAAAAAAAAACAAATAAACAAAGAGAAAACAGTAAAACTGAACCTATTGATAGAAAAAGAGATAAAGTATTTGAATTCATAGGTTTAGGAAAGTATTTTCAAAATAGAGCCATAATTTCTCAAGAAATAACAGAATAAATAAACCAAATTAACAATCTGCACAACAAGGATTAATAGGTAGAGTTCAGAGATAACCTATAGAATAAAAAAAAAAAAAAAAACATTTTGCCCGTTCTTCATCGGACTGATGGCAAGCATATAGAATATATAAAGAGCTTGCAATATTTATACCACTTTAAAAAAGACCCAGTCAAAAAAAATGAGCAAGTGAAATGCAGAAACACTTCTCAGGAGTACAAATGATCAAATGAACATGTAAAAATTACAATATTTCTTGCTATTATAAAAGTGCAAATTACAACAAAGAAAAGGTTCTGTCATATAGTAGAAATAATGTAAATCATGAAGAATTTCAAATGTTGGCATGTCTACACGGAAAGGAACCCTCCTACATATTTAGCAGGAATGTAAACTTTTACAGCTATTATGGAAATCAGTGTGGAATTTTCTAAAATAAGTAAAACTTTCACTTCTACATAACTTAGCAGTTCCCTTCTATGTCATTTCCCCCAAAAAGCTGAATTCATATCACAAGAATTCATACACACAAATGTTTATAGTGGCCCAATTCATAGTAGCTAAACCTTGAATAGAAAACAAACATTTTCGTCTTTAATGTATTTAGAGCATAGTCTACAGGATCTCACTGCATAGATCAGACTTGTAGTGATCCTCCTGCTTGCATCGTCATAACTCCTGGGATTACAGGTGCACACCACCATGCCCAGATTCAGTTGCTATCTCAGGGCACCTTGGGGATGGGGCTGGCACAGCAATCCAGTGATCTAATACAGTGTCTGTGTATTCCTAAGCAGGCACTTCAATATGCTGAAGTGTATGAGCATCCTTAAAGTATTTTCTTTCAAGGTACAAGAAACAATAGCATACAAAACATATTTATTGAGATTTGATCATGTTACTTGTTACCTCATATGATCTAATCCTATAACGCAGGTACTGCTATTTTCTATATTTCGCATGTAGTGAAATGAATGCAAGAAAAATATATTAAGCTTAAATAACTTTTTTAATTATTCATTTATAATTTCTGAGACAAAATACCTAAGGAGATTCTATTCCTAATCAACTGGTTCCCATACAGGGTGGCAGGGCACAGAGGCAAACGGTTCAAGGTACCAATAGCGAGGGTAAAGCAAGCCTCTATTCCTCTCTTATATTGTAAGCATGCCCACCTCCTACAGCCTGTGTACCAGTCACTCCATCCACATGCCCTTCTGTTACAAAGGATGAGAATATTTACAAAGTGAGGACCCTGGCATCCTGCTGAGCTAAACTTTGGAACTCCTCAAGTTGATGCAATGTGTCATCCATTACAATCTACCCTTTGTCAAATTGGCAACAAGGCACATTCTTTAAACTAGTTTCCAGATACAAAGACATGCTTACTTTTATTATGTCACAACTTGCACATTATAAACACAAATTCAACAATTCTTAAGAAAAAGCATTAAGTCTATCGGCATGGTATAACATTAGAATCATTGTTATGGTTTATGTCTAGTTGTCCCCCCAAAGACTCATGCAATCATAGGGCGTTGACTTCTATAGATTGAGACCTGACTCATGAGTCACTGGGATTATGTGATTTTTGTACTGATCCAGAGTCTGAGACTTGATCCATGATCCCTGGGATTATGTGTTTTAATACTGAAGGGATTATGGTCTGAGTACATCTCAGATTATTGGTGTAGCCTAAGGTAGGTAGGCTGAGGCAGAGAGCTTGAATGTAATGTAAAGAGACAGAGAGACAGACTAGAGCTGTTGCTGACCGTTGCCATGGTTGTTCGACTGCCTCTGTCGTGATTGCTGCTGTTCCACCACCATGAACTGGATGCTCTCTGCCCTGTTCCACTCAGCCTTGGGTCAGCTGAATATGGACTGAAACCTCCAGTAACTTTGAGCTAATAAAACTTTCCTTCCTTCATTTTGAGTGTCGGGTATTTGTCCCAGCAACGAGTAATGTGTAATTAAGACAACCATAAAATTCTGCCCATGGGTTCCCAGAGACACATGTATATACCTTTATGCAAAAGGCATTTAGCCCATGTGCAAGAGTTGCCAAAATCCTACCAGTTTCAGCATTGCTGAAAAATATAATTCTGCTGTAAATGTAACATGTTAGCTCCCAACTTCTGTACAAATAAAAATGTAGACACTTCCAACATAAAAGAGCATTTTATTTAAAAGTTATAAACAGGGAAATATAAATGATTGATACTAAAGCAAGTCCAAACTCTAACAAAGGCAGATAGTAAGCCCTATAATTCCATGTCGACCATCTGAAGTAATCTATAGCAAATATAGAGCTCCTAAGGCCTTCAGTGACTCCATTATGATGGCACTTCTTGTGGTTTACCTCTCATGGCTTCCCTGTTAGTCCTGCTTTGCTCCCTCTTTGCATCTTTCTTTAAATTATCTACATTGGTGGCTTTTCCAAACATCTGGTGTCTCCACTGTGCCATGAGATTTATACTTACAGCTTCAAGCAATTCCCATTCAGAGACACAATTCCTGGCCTCCCAGACATTTTGAAATCAAGATGTAAGCCTTTCTGTCCTCATAACTCTAGCTTTCTGCTTGCACCTAAAACCAGATCCATGTGGGTGATGCCAAGGTCTGCTGCCAGCTGGAGCAGTAGCGAAGCTTTCCTTTCATTTGGCTCTAGATCAAGTGCCTGGACCACCAAGCAGTCTGAATTCAATTCTAAGGAAAAACTTTTCTCTGTCATTCTGCAACATGGTTCCCTGAAGCTCTATTCTCAAAGCAAAGACTTCCAGTTTTGCAGTTCGGAGCTTTCAAAAGGTGGAGACTTGCTGCTTTTAGGGATAATCTCAGCCCATCTATTCTATTCTCCTGTTTCTTCTGAGCAATCAAGCTCTCCTCTATTCTTTGTAGTTCATTAAATTACTGGAGCTTCCTTTCTGGCCAAGCTCACAACATTGCAAATCATCCTACTTTGCTCTTTCCTCTTGATTTAAAACACAAATCTAGTTAAAAGCACCCAACTGTATCCAAGTCACTATCTCACCACTCAACTGCCTTCAGATTTGTTCTGTGAGATGAATTAGTTTGTTGCTCTTAATCTCAGTCTCAGGTAGGTTCTCTGTACACAAGCAAAATGGAGATAAACACTGCCACGGCATAATATAAATCATCTGCAGTCCAATAGCCAATGCAGTCCTACTTCCCTGCAGAAACCTCCCTAGGTTGAACTTCACTGGCAGGATTCCTATCACCCTTCTCATCTACAGAGCTCTGACTAGAGTCTTCCATACAAAACAGCCTAAAGTGTTCCAGATCTGCTGTTTCAAGTGATATCTCTGCACCTTTCCAAACTCTTACCACAAACAATTCCCAGAGCCTCTTAAACAACATGATCAGGTGTAGTAATAGCAAGAATTCCACTCCATGTACAAAATTCTGAGACAAATTACCTGACAACTAAATTGAAAAGAAGAAAGGTTTATTTACCACATAGTTTGTGAAGGTTTCAGTCCATAATTATATGGTCCTAATGTAAGGTGGCATATGGTATATGAGCAACAGTTCAAGTTATTACAAGACAACAACAGCAACAAGAAACCTAGGGGGGGATAACAAATCGCTTTTCTTTCATTTTACTGTAAGCATTCCACTCATGGCAATTATAGCACATGTACCGTCTCTATGCCTTCCTGTTTGCAAAGTATCAGGATGCTTACAAATTGAGAACTCTGATAGCCTGTTGAGTTAAACTTTTGAACTTGTCAGGTTCACATAATGTATCAACTATTATCATAATTTTTGTATTAGACAGCAGATAAATATCAGAAACAGAAGTTCAACTTAAATTATAACTATATTACATTGCTAAAGAAAATAAATAAACCTGTGTAGATTGAGAAAATGAGATGAATTTAGCATTCTTACATCAATTTACAAAATAGGAAATTTTAGATTAATTTTACATGCAAATTAAGTTGATCTATGGGATGCATATTAAGCCTGGATTATAAAACTAATTGTATCTTCATAGTCTATCCAATTCCTGGAAATAAATGGTACTTAAAATACTTGATGAATTACTGCTTTGAATTAATTGACAAATGATGTATTGATTTTTAGAAGCTAGTATCTAGGTTTCTACAGGGACAGTCTTCCAACTCTTACAATTTTTAGCAGAATGATTGGAATTGAGTCAACAACTTGAATGAATAGTAACAGCACCAGGTCATGCTAGGTGACCATATTTACTGAAGATATCAAAAATATATATTAAGGGCAGGACAGATAACTCATCAGACTAAAGCACCTGCTTAGGCAGGTTCAACAACCAGGATTTGATCCTTGATGCTTCATGCTGGCCCCATACTCAGGACATGCTGACATGGCGAATGAGACTGGGTGTGTTGGCACACACCTGAAATCCTAGTGCTTGGGAGGCTGAAAACTGCAGGATCACTATGAGTCCAATCTACATAGGACACCCTGTATTAAATGCATATATATATATATATATATGTGTGTGTGTGTGTGTAACTACTTGGCTCATCCATTTGAGATGCAGACATGGAACTGATTGATGAAAATGAGGCCTTCTTTGTTAGATTTCATTTCTATCCTGGCCAGATGATTCTAGCTTTAATTTAGAGATAGTATATCCTTCCTAAATTAAATATTAAGATATTAATGATAGTAGTTTATGTTCAGATAAGTAAAATATCATTATTTCATAAGGTTACTTTCTTTTTCTTGTTAAAGTGAGGGAAAAGTAACATAAACTGAATATGTACTGCAGGGATATTTTTGCTTCATTCTTCAAGGATGAAATGTGACTAGGAAGGAGAGGCTCCCTATTCTTTGGCAATGTGCAGCAATTTCTTTCAGATAAAAATAAACATATGATATTCTATAGTCATTACTGAATTGCAGTTATATACCAGGTTGAAGTCAAAATGTACATGTGGTAATATCCTCCCTTTTGAACAATCAGTAAAGGACAGAGATAATTAAGGAAGGCAAAAATCAGTTGCTTTTCAGCTCCATTCAATATGAGTCACTAATTTATTGGTAGAGACACAATCTGCAAAAATACACTTCTTTTAAGACCAACTGGCTCTTAATATCTGCTTCTTTGCAGAAAGTGGTTAGCGTTTCCATGCTGGGCAAAAAGCTCACCTCACCACTTGCCCCATTCAGCTGAATAAAAAAGAGATAAAATTACTTGAATATGAGTTGTTGGGAAAATGTTATGTGAAAGCCTCTGCACAATTAACGTAAGAGTTGTGTATCTGACTGCCAAAGCAGAGCAGAGCAAATCCATTAAACTTGCTAAAGGTGTGGGAGGATGTCATTAAATACAATGGCACACACATACTGAGCCATTTGAGTCTTATTTTCCTCCATAAAATCATTTCAAATTTAGTTAATTTTCTCGAAAGTTATGGTGCTTCATAAAAGAAAAATCATACAAATAGTTTTACTTGGTGCATTTTACTTACCATTAAGTTATGAAATATCATAGTAGACTTGATTTTGCCTAGAGCATTTCAGACCCACCACCTTCTCAACAATGCAACAATGGGACTTAAGATTCTAAATTCTAAATAACTGTATTTCTCACACGACTTTGACGAATTTGTTTATTGATTCTAAGAGGACTCCAAGATATTCTAAGTTTGGTATCACGAAATACCATCTGTAAATAGCACTAATTTTACTGCTTCTTTTTCTATTTCTACCATTATTACATTTTCTCTTGCATGGTGACTCAGATTCAAGTTTTGAGTGCCATATTAAATATGAAAAGTGAGAGTGGACATCCTTTTTTCATTACTTATTTTATATGAAATGACTTCAAATTCCTCTTTTACTATAATGGAGGTTACGCATTCATCATATAAAATATGTATTATTTTGTGGTAAGAACAGTTCATGCTTATTCAGGGCTTTTATGATGAAAGTATACTGAGTTATACTGAAGAGTTTGTGACATATATTGAATTGATTATGGGATTTTAAGGTTGATTTTATTCATGGGATGCATTAAACATATTTATCTATATATATTGAGTGAAGCAAGAAACTTTGACAAGAAATCGTCTTAATGTGTATGATATTTGTAGTGTGCTACTGAATTAAATGTGCAAATATTTAAGAATTTTTTGATATCTATATCCATAAAGTTTTCGGTCTACAGTTTTGTTTTGTTTTATTTTGTTTTGTTTTTTTGTGATGTCCCTGTCAGGTTTTGGTAGCCATGTAACAACGGCTTTGCAGAGTGTGCTTGGAAGTATTCTTTTATTTTATATTTTATGGCATGGATTGAGGTGACAGTTCTTCTTTCAAAGTGTAGTAATATTCAGCTTTTTGTTTTCTTTTTTTGGTTTGTTACTGCCTCAGTATCACTTGTACATACTAATTTACATCAAATTCTTTTGATTCTACTTGTTAAGTGTAGAAGTTTGTCAATATTTGTATATTTTTAATCTATTGGCATATACTATTTCAAAGTATTCTGTAATGATCCTCTAGATTTCAAAGGTATCTGTCACTATCTCCTTTAAAGTATCCATTTTTATTTGGAATATATATATATAATATATATGAATGTACACATATATTAGTATGAATAAAGCATTTTCTTGTCTTTTCAATGAATAAACTCATTGTTTTGTACTCTATTGTTCTGATCTTTCCTTTCAGTGAACTTCACTTTGATTTGTTCTTGTTCTAAGACCTGGAATACAATAGTAACTTATTGATTTAAATCTCTCTTCTTCTGACATTGGCTTTTTCAGTTTTTACTGCTTTATTTATACATGTTTGTACTCTATAATAATTATATTCCCAGTTGGAAGTTCTTACATAACACATCTTAGTTCATTTTCATCCCCTTCCAAATTTCTTCTTTCCTTTCCTTTCCTAGTCTCTTAATTTCTTAGCCCCATTTCCTTGAAAAATATTAGTCTCTGTTTTCACATTGTCTATTATTTTTTGCTTTATATTTATATTTTTGCTTATTATATTAGAAAAGAACCAAGGGTTCTGGTTAGTTATGTTTCCAATTCTATTTGATTCTAAACATTTTGAAATTTCCTTCTTCCAAATATTCTGATGACCCATTTATTCAAATATATATATTTTTCACTTGCTTCTGAAAGGGACTGTGAATTACTATGGCAACTATGGAGTCACTATGGATGAAATGACGATGAGAAACACTGAAATGACAGAGGATTTGAAAGAAATTTTATTTACTTTGATGATCTGATGGGGATAATTCCCAGAATCTGAGGCCCTAGGTTCTGGTGTCATTGTCATACGATCTATGTGGGATAAGCAAACAGGAAGTACAGAGGAAAAATGGTTTTCATGTAGGGATTGGTTGCTACAATATGCATCATAGTGATCAGACACACATCACAGTGACTAGCCACTTCTAAAAAATAAAAGTTGTCTCATAACCAGTTTTCAGTATGTAGAAGTTCTTCCATTGTGACATATCCCCATCCATGGCTTTCTCTCGAGTCACATGCACTTGGAATAGACCATTTTTCTTTGATCATTATTGTTCTGAAGTTAATTTTATCTGCAAACAGAAAATTTATTCCTGTTTTTTTTCTGCACTACTGCTGCATGGAGATTTGTTTTTCATTCTTTGAATACCAGTCTATGAATTTCTTGGAAGTTAAATGTGTTTCTTGTTTACAGAATACTGTTGGATTTTGTTTCTTAATTCATTTGCCAGTCTGTTTCTTTTGATTGGTGAATTTAGGTCATTGCATTGGTGGTTATAACTAATATATATTGGCTTATGTTTGTCATTTTGTTTTGCTTCTAATGGTTCCCCAATTCTACTTTTTGTTTAATAGCTTGTCTTGCCTTATACTGATGTGGTTTTTGCAATTGTGGTCATATTTATCTCTCTCTAGAATATATGTCAGTACTCTTTGTAGAGTTGCTTTGGTAACAATGAATTTCTTTGGATTTTCTTTGTTGTGAAGTACCTTATTTCTTCATTCATTTTATTTTATTTTATTTTATTTTATTTTATTTTTTATTTATTTATTTATTTTTTTTTTTGGTGGGACTGGGGTTCAAACTCACGACCTTGCACTTGCCAGGCAGGCACTTGTGCCACGGAGCTATCTCCCCAGCCCCTCTTCATTCATTTTAAAAGGTAATTTTAGAGGTTACATTAATCTATCTTGGAATTTTTTTCCTTCAGCGCTTTAAATACTTCACACCAAGCTCCTCTAGACTACAGAGTTTGTGTTGAGATGTCTGCCATGTTTTTGATGGGCATTTATTTATAGATTTGTGTGTTTCTTCTCTCAAACACCATTTAATATTCTTTTATTTGTTGAATTTCTCACATCTTGTTTACTATATATCTGGGTATATATTTTAGATATGGCTAAGTGGATTTATATATGCCTCACTTTATATGTCACATTCTATTGCTATAGATGCAATATTTTCTGTGATTACTTCTGTGAATAGTCTTTTTGTGTCATTTGTGTTGACTCCTTTTCCATTGGCATCTTTAATATTGTATTGTTTTTCTAAGCATCACTAGTATTTATTCAATTGTTTATTCCTGATCCCTCATTATTTTTCAGAGATCTTTCATTTCATAATCAATAGACAAAATCTCGTCTTCAAAGTCTGAAAGTCTGTTAAGTTTTATTTAAGTAGCTTTGTAAGCTTTCAGTTAAAATTTCTTTTCTTTTATATGTGTATGAATCTGCCTCTTGCATTCCATTTCTTTCACATATTGATCATTCAAGGTTTCCATCATTTTCCTATCTAACTACTTTATGGTTTATGGCTACACTAGATTTGTGGATCAGTTACTTCATTATGGTTGTCATTTCTTTTTTTAACCTGATAGTTTATTTCTGATCTGATTTCTTCTATAGTCTCAGGAATTTGTTTCTTTGTTTCAGTTGCTACCATTTCAGAAATTTCAGGTGTATGTCTTTCATTTTCTTCTATCTCATTGTCTCTTGAACTACTTTTGGGTGGGTGGGAGGTCTGACATTTCATTTTGCATCTGGATCTTGCCTTTCTATTTAAAAATTGTTTTCTTTGTTGGTCTTTTTGTTTGTAGTAGCTAGCTGTATTAGTAGTATAAAGATTTCTTTAAGTAAATTCTATTCTTCATCAGTATCTTCTATGTGGACAAGATTCTTGGTTTGTATCTGTCCTAAAATTCTACCTTTCCGATTAAGAGTAAGATGTTAGTGCCTGTTTGAATTAGTCCCTTCTCCTCTGGTTCTGTACCATGGTGAGGTTATTATCCCATATCTTCCTAGTATTGTTACAGAAAGGAGAACAGATATGGCATCCTAGATAAAGTATTATAATTATTAGTAACAGTACTGTTAAGAATAGTTTCAAAGCCGACCTGCTGTGACAACTATTAATTTGTACCTTAAACCACAGGAGCAAAATCTACAGTTGTATAACAAAATGTTTCTTAATTTGGGATTGTATCAGCAAAGTAATGTTTCCCTCTTTGTAAAATGTTTTTACATTGTGATAGGAAAATTTACAAAGGAGAATAGATACAATAAAGTGTCCTTAAAGAAAATAGAGGCAAGGCTGGAGGATATAGGGTAAGATGTTTTGGGATACTAGCGAAGAGAACAGAAGAGAAAGATTAAAGGAGTAAGTAAGATTATCTCAATTTCTGTTGGGGGAAAAGGATTAATTTTTGATGTCCTTGTTGCTGCTGGAGCTCTCCCTGTGCATTTAATGAAAAGAAAGAGGATAACTCTTAAAATAAAGGAGTCACCCAGAAATCTAGAAATCAAAAGAGAAACTATAATAACTAAGGAAAATGCACAAAAAGAACAAATACATTTGAAACATTAACTCTGGATTCTAGGGAAGGAATATATATTTTTGCAAGTTATGCTTAAAAATTTTCTGTAGCTTCAATGAATGCAGACAGGCAGTGGTACGTCATGAAAAATCTACTAGTATTTTAAACTGCAAATTAAGCGTGGATTGTATTATCAAAATGGTTTGTTCTACAGAACAAGTTAGCTTTGGAGAATAATTTCACTATAACATTATCATATTTGAGAATGATATTATAAAAAGTCTTTCAGAAAATAAATTTATTCATTAGACTGAGCTCAAGGAATGAGAAGTGATAGATCAACTATACTTCAAGTTTTCTGAAGATTCCCTACCTTAGTGATGGTATGGGTGAAGATCACAGAAACAGTTACAGAGACGTTAAAATATCTTAACAGTTGTGTGAAAAGTTTAAGCACTACTAAGTTAATGTCACATAGCATGTAATAGTCTCATCTTCTGTGATGAGTGGTTAGAATGTTCCTATATGGTTTTCTGACTAGACTAGGTATGAAAGTTGTGAAATTAACTCCAGAATATAATATGAACTGATCTTACTCTGATGACTACTTACACAACAGAAAACGGTGATCTGTTTGTTTTCTCCATCTGTCAATATAATCAGAAAATTTGGTCATTGAACACATCCTGGGATAAATGGACAGAAGGATTTATGAGGCCAGGTAGGGTCTTAGCGAGCTCAAATCCCTCAAAGCTACTCAAAGGCAAGTGTCTTAGGAGGCATAAAATGGCACAAGACTAAAAACAACTGCAGTGAGCAAAACAGACACAGAAAATTCACTATTAAATAGCACTACCCAGTGGAAAGGCAAGGTAGGATTCAGCATTCTCACAGAAAAAAAAAAAAATTGGGAATGGAGAAATAGTAGGTTCCAGTTGCAACTTACTATCTTTCCCCTATTAAAATGTCACATATCCACAAAAACATAGTGCATGTAAATATATTAATGCACAGGAAATTGGGATTCATTTCTCATTTTTTTCAAGCTTTAATTTTTTCTTTCAATTTTTGTATCTTTTTTCCTTTCTTTTTCTCTTTGCTTTCTTTTACTTATTTTTGTATTTTACCTTCTCCTGCTACTTTAATTGCATTTATTTTTTAATGACTTTTATTTCAAATTCCGCTCCCCTCTCTCATCTTTTTTCAAATTTTGTTTATTTTGCACTTTTCAATAACTTTTCTAATAACTTTTAGCTATTTAGTATACTATATGCAATTTTTTGTTAATTTCTATTATTAATTGTGCTATAGTTCTTTCTTGCTACAGATATTTAATGTATGTCAATAGTTTGTAATTATTCCAAAATTATTATTGCCAAACTCATTTATATTATTTATAGAGATGTAATTTAATTTTCTTCTGAATTTTTAGATATGTCAATAACCATGAGCTCTTTCTTTTTTATTATTATTATAGATTGCTGTTCTATAATGAATGGTAGCAGGATTATTGACTTTAACTGTTTTTATTGTACCTGGGCTGTCCTGATGTCATCAATATTAATAAAATTATTTTACTTCTCTTTGCATGGTGTTCCATATCAAGCCCTGAGCAGAAAAACACACACAAGACACTAACACACTATTTTCTGTAAGATAAATACAAATATTATCAATTCTAGTGAAGGACAATCTTGCACTGTTCCAAATTAAGCAATGAGAAAAAGATATAGCAGAGTAAATACTTAAAGTTTCACTACAGGTTTCTGCAAATTGCTTTATTTAGTAATCATAGAATATGTATTTTTCTCAGCAGCATATAAAAAGTTCAAAAGTAGAACACATTTTAAGTCATAAAGTGTGATTCAATGCATATAAAAGAATTTAAATATTATCATATATATTATTGAATGAAAGCGCAAATCCATAGCAACAGGTATGACAAAACTTATGAAAGCACATGGAGATTAAAAATACAGTACTGAATAATCAATGGATCAAGAAGAAACTAAAATTTTTATTGACTACAGTGATAATGGAAGCACATTATATTAAAACAAATGGTACCAAATGAAAGCAGCTGTAGGAGGAAATTTTATACCCAACTATGTCCATAGTTATCAAAATCTGAGTAGTTTCCAGGAACTGTACTGCATGCTTCTAATGTCAGCCCTTGAAGCCTGAGGCAGCAAGATCAATAGACGCTTGAGACCAACCAGAATTAAATAGTGAATTTAAGGACAACATGGATTAAATAGTAAGCTCAAGGCCAACCTTAACTACATGGTGAGAACATGTCTCAAAACCAAGTAAACATGGGTGCACAAATTTAAGCAGTTAAAAGAAAACAAACAACACAAAACATCAATAAATCAAAGAAATTTTTCTTTGAAAAGACATACTGTATCAGATTGATGAAACTTTTCCTGAATTTGCCACATAATGAAAAAAAAAAATCAGTGCAATTAGAAATGAAAAGGATGACATCACAGCAGTGCCAAAATGTAAAGGAGAAATTATTAACAAGTTTTTCAATAAATTTCAGTCTTTCCTTCTCTGTGTACCTTTCTCTCTCTCTCTCTCTCTCTCTCTCTCTCTCTCTCTCTCTCTCTCTCTCTCTTCCCTCACTCCATCCCGATGAACTTGGACAACTTGGAAATTAAATAACTCCTAGATATATATGAATTACCCAAATTAAACCAAGAAGGTATAACAATAAACTCTACCAATTAATGAAAGCCTAACACCACGCAGATTCATTACAGAATTTTAGAAGGACTTCAAGAATGATCTGCTGTCAATATTCTTCATACTGTTCTAATAAGTTGAAAAGGACTGCTGCCAGACTCATTCTTAAATCCAGCATGATACTGACACCAAAACCAGAAGAGGACTGTCTAAAAGAGAATACTACAGACCAATATAACTAGTGAACATAGATTCCAACATTGGGGACCGGCAAGATAGTCCAGCAGTATAAAGTGCCTGGTTAGGCAAGCTTAGGCAACCACAGGGACTGCAGTTTGATCACTGGCATCAAATGCTGCACCAGACCCACGCCAAGGGAAGGTTGAGCCAGCCATAATATAAATAAATAAATAAATAAATACATAAAGTAAAAAAAAAAACATAGATTCAAACATTTTCAACATGGAAGACAACAATTCACTAGAAACATCATACATCTTCACCAAGATGGCATTACTCAGGGGGTCAAGAATGATATAACATATGTGAATCATATAACAAATCCTCAAAACAGAATGAAGTAAAAAATTACATGATAATCTCAATAAAATGTGAAAAAGCCTTTGAAAAATATTCAGAATCTATATATGATCTGAGCAACTACTACAAAGACAGCAATATGGAATATATTGTTATATCTGTCCTACTAACATGTTGTGAAATTGTCTCATTGCTATTTCTTTCCCATGAAAATTTTAAAAAAGAAAATAAAAACTCCAGTACATATTTATTAATTTTGACAAAACTCAAAATATCTGAGGGAAAATTATCTCAAACACAAAACCCATTTATTACAAAACCATAGCCAACATCGTACCACATGGGGAAAATAAACTTATGTCCGCTAAAATTAAGAACAAATTAAACATTACCATTCTCACTACTTGGGCTCAATATCCTACTAAAAGTTTTACATAGAGCAGTCTACAGAAATAAACAAAAATTATATAAATAGGACAGGAAGAAGTCAAGCTGCTCATATTTACAGATGACATAAAGTTCTACATAAAACTCACAACTACATCAGTACTGCTGTAAAACTACACATATTTAATGTAAATGTGTGTATATATATATATATATATATATATATATATATATATATAGAGAGAGAGAGAGAGAGAGAGAGGCATAGGTTATCACAAATTCGATTTGTTCCAAATTCATGTTTGGATCACAAAAATTTGAGGACACATCCCATTATTCCATAAAAATAATGGGAAGTCATATTAAGTGCTTCCATGGCCCAAATACTACACTTAGAATTTCATTTTTCTAGGACTGTAGCAAATTTGACAGCCCATGTACCCATCAACAGATGATGGAATAAATATAATATTTACACGTAATGGAATAATACTCAGCTATATTTAATGAAAATATGAGATATTTGTAGAAAAAATGGATATCTCAAAAATATAATGTCCAGGAAATGAAATCAGATACACAAGCTGAAATAATATAAAATATCTCTCATTTGAGTGAGGAAAAGTACAAACAAAGAAAATGATATAGGATAGCAGGAAAGTAACAAAGGAATGGCTCTCACCTAATAGGGAAGTAGTCCAATGAAAAAGGGCATGAGGTGAGGGGGTGAGAAAAGGGAAATAAGAATAAAAATATACCATGTGCAAGATCCTAAGACATAAATAATGAAAATGCTGTATGTCATAACATGTGCTAAAACAGTTAGTATCAACAAGTATGAAACACAAGATAGAGGAACCAGCATGTGAGTCGGTAGGGTACAGGAGTGAATTAAAAAAGGAAGCAATCTATAATGTCCAAAAGTAACCATGCCAAAGATGACTGTAAAGTGCATGAATTGCAAACTTATATTAGCATTTTAAAAAATGTAAAACAATAATGACTATTTTAATGAGCTACCAGTTGTCTGAGTGAGAACAGCCCTTAGACTGAAGCCTCATCTTTTTGTGTCTTAAGTAAGACAAAAGATTTGACTCATTCTTGCCAGTACAATTCTTTTTCAAGTCAGATATCATTTCCACTATAGAGCAGTTTTTAAATATTAGGAGAGCTCTTCAAACTTTACTATTTAAGTAGTGAAAATTCAACCTAAAAGCTGTTGACAACCGAGGTTTTGATATATGAAAGACAGACAATAGGAAAAAATAGAGAGAAAATAAAAAGTATTGTTTGCCATTGCAAACAACAAATCTAAAAGTGTACCTTGACTTATACAATTGCCTTATATGTCCTATATGTTCAGTCGTCTATTAGTCTGATAGCCTCTTTCTCTCTCTCTCTCTCTCTCTCTCTCTGTATGTATGTATATATATACATATATATATATATATATTTCAATGTATAAAGTCTTATATATAAATAAATGAAACATGCTTGCAAAATAAAAGGTGAGTGGAGGGAAGATTTGAATATCTACACACCTGTCAATTTCCTACAGTGACTATAATGATTATGTACGCAAACATGTGCTAACAAAAATAAAAAATTATAAAAGGAAAAAATTCCACTTACCAAGCTTGCAAAAAAGAAGTGCCTGCAAATTCAATTAGAGAAGCAAAAGACCTCTACAAAAAAAACTGTAATATTTTGGAAGAGAATGAAGACAACATCAGAAAAAGAAAAGAAATTCTGTGTTCTTGAAATGGTGCAATTCATATTATCAAAGTGGTCATAGTAAAAAATGATATGAATATTTCATGGAAAATAAAAAAAATGACGCAAATATTCTTCACAAACATGCCAAAAACAATGCTAAAATTTACATGAAATTTACATAGCATATCCAAAGCAGTCCTAAGCAATAAGAAAAGGAGGAATTGCAATTTTACGATTCAAGTTACACTTTACAGAACTACACTGATATTAAGAACACGAAACTCTCAGAGAAACAGACATAGTAAACAAAAGCATACAGTAAAGGATGTAGAAACAGCCCCAATCCCGTTTATATATGTGATCTTTATTTAAGGATCACAAATATGTACTGGAGAAAATCGTGGAGAAAAACATGATTAGTCATTTGCAAAGCAATAAATTTAGACCAATATGTTTCAATCTGTACGGAAGTTAAATGAAAATGGATGAACACAGCTCAATTCAACTACACATACACTAAAACTGGAAGGATACAGAGAAGAGTAATATGACCCTGGCTTAAGGATGACAGGGAAATTCATGGCACACTTCATACTTTTCCAAAAATTTATATATATATATATATATATATATATATATATATATATATATATATATGCTGGAATTAAAATAATTAAAAAGCTTGCAGGTGTATGCATATGTATGTGCCTTTACAAATAGAATTCCAATTTTACAAGAAGTACCAGAAGGTAACAAATATGATTATAACAAATTTAAAAAGCTTTAGCACATCCAAGAGATCAATGAAGAGTCAAATACTTAGTCTGGGGAGATGGCTCAGTGGTTTAAGAGCCTGCCTAGGAAGTACACAACCTGGGTGCTACCCAGGTACCACAGAATGTGCCAGCCCCAGAAAACAGGCATGCTGGCACATGCGTGTAATCCCAGCTCTGGGGAGTCTGAGCTGCATATAGAGGCCCTGTACCAAATAAATGAATAAATAACTAAATAAAGAATAAATAAATAAATAAATACATTGTTTCAGAAAAGAGTCAAATACCTAACTGGAAAACAATATTTCTACTTATTCCTTAGACAAAGAACTAATGTCTAGAATATTCAATGAATCTCCATATATTAAACACCCATGATTAAAAATATAGTCAAGAAATTCACTATAGTTAATTAAATATAATCAATTCAAATGAATAGACTCTTTTCAAATGAGGAAGTACAGGTGGATAATAGGTACTTTAAAAGATGTTCAACACCCTTATTTATTAGAAAATGCAAATTGCACACTGAAATTCCATTTTACTCCAGATATAATGATTGTCACCTAGAACATAAAAAACAACAAATGTTGATGTGGTTATAAGGAAAAAGAAACTGACATTTTACAAGAATATGAACTTTTGCAATAACTTTGGAAATCTGTATGGAGATTATTCAAAAACTATAAATGCAAATTCCTGCTGACCCAGATAAACTTCTTCTGGTGATCTTCTGGAAAAATATAGTAAGATATTATACAATATATATACATATATATATATATATATATATATATATATATGTCCACATTTATAGCAACAGAATTCATAATAACTAAAACTTGAAATCAGCTTACATGTTCACCAAGTATGGATCGATAAAAGTGATGTACTATGTATACTAAAAGCAGTACAACTCTGCAATAAATTGAATAATTTCTAAGAAAATTGGTGGAAGTTTAGACCATAATACTTAATGAAACAATCAGGAATAGATTGTTAAATGTTGCAAGATTTTTCTTAAATAAGATGCACAAAACATAATTTCATGTACCTGCTCTGCATAACATCAAAGCCATTCAATTAGTCCTCTCTGAATAAGAGTTGTAGAAGTGGAACTTAAAACTACACAAATATACCACATCACTCTCTGAAGAAAAAGATGAAAATTGAAATGAGAAATTTTATGTATTTGGTAATAAAATTTTTACACACTCATTCCCCTCCATACTTTGATGTGATTTTCTTCATTATTTATATACATTTACAACTCAAACCACACAGAAACCTCTCAATTTTTAGCCTCTGGAATATCAGAAAATCTAACAACAATGAAAGCAAATTCTCACTTAATTATCATTGGACCTCAGAAGGCAACAATATTCCCTCTTCTTTCCCAATGTGAGACCACTTTCCTTGAAAGCAATTAGTTAAACATATAAAGGATAATGAAGGTGAAAATTGTGTCTTTACTCAGAAACTCAGGCAAAATTTTAATCTTAGTGCTATATGGATTCATTTCTATATTTGTTTTTGAATTAATCAAATATATCAAATAATGTATTAAAATGTTTGGCTGAAAATTATTTTCAAATCAATACAAACACTTCTGCTAACTGAATGTCTCCCACATCTGAAAATGTTAATGGGCTTTATAAAACTGAAAATATGTTCTAATGCTCATTAAAATAGACTAAACTGTATTTTAGCTTCACTGACAAAGTCGAAGTTTCCTTCTTATGTGGTTTCTGAATTAATTAACATGAGAAATCAGTACCATCATTATCTCTCATCTGGAATAGGTCAAGAATCAAATCAATGCAGGTATTGTCAGACCCACCTTAGTGCAAAGAACACCATTAAATTTAAGAAATATTTGAATATTGTGATATGGAATGCAGGAACTCTGGAGGGAGGGATTGAGGAGAGAGCAGAGGAGAGGAGAGGAGAGGACAGGAGACGACAGGAGACGACAGGAGATGACAGGAGAGGAAAGGAGACAGAGAGACAGAGACAGAAAGACAGAGGCAGAGAGAAACAGAGAGAGACAGAGAAAGAGAGGAACAGAGAGATATAGACAGAGATACACAGAGAGAAAGAGAAACACAGATAAAAGAGAGATAGAGACAGAGAAAGAGAGAAACAGACAGAGGCAAAAACTAAAAGTATATAAAATTATCATGGGCACAGAAGGAAGATGAAAGTGAATAAAGAAGAAAAGATAATGGGAACTATGGCTGGTGGCATATGCCTATCCTCCCAGCACACAGTAGGCAGAAATACGAGGATTCCTATGTGTTCAATGTGGATTACATAGTGGGATCAAAACCAGCTGGCACTACACAGTGAGATAAAGGCTCAAAAACAAATACAAAAGATAGTGAGAAGTCAATGGCTGACACAGTTTGCCTAAAGCTAACTTAGCTATTAAAATGGTGCTTTAGATTTTGTTTGTTGATATTGAAATACTTGTACTCCACAGATAGCACAGAGTGTGAAAAGATTATAAGAACATGAGAAATATGAGTTAAATTATGATGTTATTGAAGCATTTTTATGGCTGATGCATATAATTGCATAGAATTTATCTTGAAAGATGTTTCACTCAACTTCTATATTTATATCTATAGTTGGAATTTGGTTTATTTAGGACTTTTATTTATAATATATTATTTAAATCATCATAGTAAACATTGAGATTTTTCTTACAAAACAATTCACTCAATTTTTAAGAGTAGCAGGGCAAATGTAAAGTCATCTGGTTGTTACAAAGCCTGTACCACTGTGTCAAAAAGTAACGTTGGAGAAAAGTAACTTAGTCCTGGTTTTGAAATTTTCATTGCTGACTATCTCGTCACTTAATTTACTAGGATTTTTTCAATTAAATTTCAGTAAACATGTTTCACTCTATCATATTTTTTTAAATTTTTAATTCATTTTAATGAGAAGAAAGATAAAAAGATAATATAGCAATGAAACAGTTTCAAAACAAGCTAGTAGGATGGTTACAATAATTAATACAATGCATATTGTTGTCTTCATAATAGTTATTCAGAGGACAAGATGAGGACCTCATATCATGTCTAAACAATACTAGTACAAACTTGTAAATTCATAATACTTGTTTTATTATTACCATTTAGTACAAATCACAAGATGTACTTTAAGCACCGATTAGCAAGATGTCATTTTAAATTCCAAGTTGCCATGGCAATTATTAAAATCTTTATTTTCTTTAGAGGCATAGGAGAGAGTAATTGTGGATATAGTGATAAAAAAATGTAATCACTTTTTAATAAGCATTACTATTTGTTAAACTAAGAGTCACTTCCTATTATTTATTATTTGTTTATTTCACCTAGATGACATTTCTGTGTTTTGGGATGGTAACTTGCTTTGCGAGAGGAAGCACAATAATAATACACTTATCTCCATATACATGCTAATACAGGTCACTTACTTAAATATATAGGCAGCATATCATCTGACTTCAGGACAAAGAGAAATAATTAGAAAAATATGCTTTTATAGCATAACTATAGAACGTTACAGTCAACTCATCACCAATTCTCTGATCTGGCTGATTAGCACAGTCTATAACATCTTGCACCTGAAGGTAATTAGGTTACTCTGAATTAGAATTAATCATGGTAGCAAGTAAAAAGCTACCAAGAACATAAAAAAATTCTAAAGTGATTTTTACTTTTTTTCAAATCAATGATGAAAGAGAGGGATGCCAAAAAATATCAAGTGAAAAGATTTTACAAAATGATAGATATCTATTTAATTTACTAATAAAGCATATACTTTACTGTAGTTTGCTTTTACACTTAACACTGAGTGTACTTGACAAAGATAAATAACACAATATCAGCGGATTAATATAAAATAGGCCCTTATTGCAAATAACTCAAGTTTTAGTTTAGGTCACGAAACCTGTATTTTGTACCACCAAAATGAAATTATATAATTGTGTGCTATTTGAGGTGGGAAATATAATGGAAGTTTGGCTTAATAAGAGAATTAATAAGACAACTCTAATAAATGGTATGTAAGTTTCATATTCAACTTAAGGCATTACACAAACAAAACTCAATTTTCTAAATAAGGCCTCAAATTCAAAAATTCAACAAATAGTACTTCAAAACGGAATTGTTGCTATTATAGATTTAAAGCAGAATGCCCTTTTAAAATTTAACCAAATTCTAAGAATATCAGCGATTTTTTCTAAAGGAAGACATGTCAAGGAGTGAAACAATAGGTTATTGGGATAAGGGACAGAGAAAACTAATAAACTGCTATCCAAGATTATCCAGATTAATGCACTTATCTAACGTTTTTGCCACAGTAGAGGGCTATGGAAAAGTCATGCAGTTTTTTCAAAAAATAATTTGGCTTTCATGTTTTGTATAGTCTTACTACATTTATTTTTTAAGTGAAGTTCACAAAAACACCTCACTCAATTTACAGTCTAATGAAATCATTGGCACAACATTTGAGGTATGAAATCTATTATATATTTTGAAAAAAATCAAAGTCAACTTTCTCCAATTCATTGTATCGAAAGAAAAAATTAATTCCCAATGCTTCTCCTACTAATTTGCTAATGAGCTTCTGAATTATCTGAGTTGATTTTATATCCTATGGAATAAATATTAAAGGTAATCACAAGAAAAATGGGTAAAAATTTCCTATCACATAAACCATACTTAATGGTCAGGAGGGAAAGTGTGTGTGTGTGTGTGTGTGTGTGTGTGTGTGTGTGTGTGTGTGTGTGTGTCTACAGCGTTGATATTAACCAATATTTTGTGTGTTGTCTCCAAGAATGATTTCTCAGCAAGTTAATATGACAGTATGCCAATATTCACTCCTACATGCCTTTTAAAATCCCTCATTTTCGCCAATATGACCATTAATCCTGATTTTCCAACTTTATTGCTTTATGAAATGCCTAGTATATTAAAAAATGTATTCCTGTGTATAGCTTATTGGTTCATGAAGGCATAACCTTGGATACTATATATAGTCCCTAGTCCAGTCATCTCTTGTAGTCTTCCCCAGCTGTACTCCTGAGTACCATGAGCAAAATTGTGTGGTCCCACTACATCCATGCATTGACAGTTTACTCCCTTGGAGGCAGTTGAATATGTACTGAATCACTTGAAATCATCAGCTCAATTAAACCTCATTTCCTTTAAATGGAAAGTTTAACTATAGTGTCTAGGTGATTAAAAGAAAAAAGAGTCAGGGGTGGTGGTACATGTCTGTAATCTCAGCACTTGGGAGGCTGAGGCAGGAGGATTGATGTGAGTTTGAGACCAGCCTCAGCTAAAAAAGTGAGCTCAAGGCCAACTTGAGCTGCATAGCAAGACCTTGTCTCAAAAAAGAAAAAAAAAAAAAGAAAAAAAAGAAAAAAACGAAGGAAAGAGCGGACTAATGCACCAGATCTGTACTTTAAATATCAAACATTTATTTTCTTTGGACCATTACTTGCAAGTTAAAACTTCCACTGTGGAATGACTGACTGACAGGAGTGATGAACAAAGGCACTGTTATCATTCTTTTGAACATTTTAACCTAAGTAATATTTGCAATTCATTGTCCTTTATATTACTTTGATTCTCTTAGTGATTAACCTTCTATGAATTATTCTCTTTCTAATAGCATTGTCTCTCAACATTAAACATGGAATACAACAAATTTATTCTCATAATTGCTTTTTTTCTACAATAGTTAACATTTCATTAACACATAACTCGATCAAGACAGGAACTGGTACTGAGACTAACATTATTTATCATTTAAGTCCAAAAATTTGAATCAGAAGAAAAATATACTGACTCATGATTATTGTTCACTAAAATCTCTACAGAAAAAAAAATATATACCACTTTTTTAAAAACCTGACTTCTGTCATTTTAAGATTGAATCAAAAAATGAATGGGCACTAAAAGAAAAAATGGTCTGAACAATATATACATTACTTTATTTTCTTTAATCATACATTAGCCCTCAAATTTTTACTTCCTCTTTGTTCATCTTGATTACCAATTTTCAATTTTATTTTACATTTGAAATGTTCAATAGACCATTTTATTAATTTCTCTGTATAGTGACTTAAGCTTTTAAGAAAGAAGCTCTACATAAATCTAGCAAATAACAGAAATACTTGACTATATGATCATGAGGCTAAAAGTGATCTATACGCCATGATGATAGGATGTTGAAAATAAATTGGTAATGTGGTATCTCTGTTAATTAAGACAGACCACTACTAGAATGCACTAAAAAAACATTTGCAATGCAAAACACTTAATCCAGCACCTTTGACCAATTGCCCATGCTACTTCACTGTAATTCAACAAACTAAAGGCACATTGTGAATAAGTCTATAGCTAAAAGGTGACAGTTAATGGGTGATATTCATGCACCAAACATCCCAACACTTCTGTTGCACACTTTCTGTGAAAAATAGATGTAAACATATATTCACACTGAGATTTAAATCTTTGAATACTTTAAGCAAAAAAAGTGAACCATAGATGATTTATGTGTTGAATATTTGCTGTGTATCAGAAAATTTGCATTGACTATTTATGTTAGTTTTTATAATTTTCTGATAGTGTATACATTATACTCTCTACAGAACAAATGATAAAATTGAGATGCTGAAAGAATGAATTACTTCAGTACTTTCATCTGCATCGAAAGCTATTTAGGATTTAATTTCTACTAGGTGAATTCGCAAAACAGGTATTTTTTTATCATGCTAAAATTCCTTAATACCATACTTTATTTCACTTCCAGGACAGAAGTTACCATTCCTGAAGACATTTTTCAGGAGTGGAGGGGTAAAACTCCTGAAAATGCAATCTTACTTAAAATCATGGGTGTGCCTGTCAAAATATCATTGTTTTTTCTCAGAACAATGGTAAATTATCCAAATATTAGAATGATCCAGAAGAATTTACTTAACAATAATGTATAAATGTCATTTGAAATACTGAGTTTTATGATATTTCAACTTTTCCTATACTTCCATATCTTTCTCCAGCTATGTATTAGCTTAAAAATTAGCAGACTCATAACTAATGTAGCTGTAGAATACAAAAGATTATCCAGCAATGGAGAAATCCAATGCATCCGGAGCTTGTTAAAAGTGTTATCTGAAAACAGTTATTTCATTTGACCTGTCTGGTCACTCTTGCAAAGTTACATTCTCAAGCCTAAACTTTATTTTCCCTGACTCGATGTTCTTCCTTCTCTAATATCTGTGTCTTCAGAATGTCAAAAATAATCAGTCAATTGTTTAACATTTCAGTTGTCTGATATGGCATGAGCAGTTACACATAACAAAATAATTACCATAAAATTGAAAAGGAAACAAGGGTATAAAGCAACAGTGGTATTCATAAATCAGTAGTTTTACAAATCTCAAAATTTACATGAATGCTTAGGGCTGTGAACAAGTCTAGGAAATACATAATAAGGTTCCAGTGTTTCAGATTTGGTTTATATTTTTCCTCTATAAAGATAGGAAACATAACATTGACAACATACTGAGCCCATTTACAAAGACAGGGGTACTTATTAATTTAAGATACTTCCGTAAGGATCCATTCAATTATTAGTTGACAGCTTAGACAACCAATGAAAGGCCCAACTGACGATGCATAATGATATGGACTGATATTACAGAATACAGCAAAATAAACTACCCATAATAACAAATCATGGATAACTAGGTCATAAAATTTAGTTTCCATATGATGTATTCTAAACACATGGTTTCCAAAATGAGTTAGAGAAAGGTGGAAAACACAATAAACTATGACATCTGAAAAAAGTCATACTTATCCATGAGAAAATCCATACATTTAACCAAACCAGAAAATGACTGCAAATTAATTATCTTTAGTGTGTGTAGTTAACACACTCATACAGGACATTGCCATGGGTCAGGCTCTCACTGGATTCTCTGTGTCTCTGGTGTATGGACAGATCCCCAACATACTTCTCCATGACTCTTCCAGTGGTGAATATCAAAGAATGTCCTATAAATTATGTCTCCTGTATTAAAATTTTTCCACTGAAAACGCTAATTACCAAAGTGTGGATAAAACTCTAAAGGAATATTATCATTTTTATCTAGTTTTACCCTCAAAGTCTCATGCAGTCATGGGGTAGCTTCAGGATTTTGTGACTGATTATTGATCCAGTTCTGGGATTTCAGGAGTGAGTGCTATCCTCTGGTGCTGATTTAGGAAATTTGTACTCCAATGTAAGGAAGGAAAGAGACTTGCTAGCTGTCTGAACTTCTGCTTCTGCCTTTGTTAATACTGCCTTTTGCTGCCAATCCAGCATGATCCGTTGCTCTCTGCCATGAAACATTCTGCCTTGGAGATAGCTGAACATGAATCGGTACCTCCAATAACTGTGAACTAAATAAACTTTTATTTCCTTAATTGTGGGTGTTGGGTGTTTTGTTCCAGCAATGAGAGAAGAGTAACTGATACACAGTAGACAGAAATTAAAGGAAAACATGAAAAATTGTCAAAAGAATTTAATGTTTGAAATTATAAAGAAAAACCAAACAGAATCTTCAGACTGAACCAGCAATAATTAAATTAAATGTTTGTTGCACAATTGATCAACAGATTTAAATTAAATACAGCACATTAAATAGAAAAATACATATGCTTCTCGAGCATATATAGAACATTCTGTACAAAGGATATGAAACACTTCTAAATAAATTAAACAAAACTTAAGTAACTCCAAACTCATGTTCAAATAAAAGGGAAAGAAACTATAATGCAAAACAATAAAGTAAATGTAATTAATAGTCAATAAACTGAATTAAAATCAGACTAATGAGAAAATACTTATAGAC